>NJDC01002502.1:209386-227528 GCA_002245475.1 Calephelis virginiensis
GTATATATAATCCGAAGGAGGTACCAAGAGTCTCCGAATCCGGCGTATTTATATGACAAGGGTAATGAATGTGGAGGAGACCAGGCAGGTCAGGTCAGGCATAATAGTTGCGTCTGGTATACGGCGACTCACGGTGAGGTCGTCGATGGCGAGTGCGGAGACGGGCGGCGCGGGCCCGGGCGCGGGCAGGCGGGCGTGCAGCTGGCGGACGAAGGCGCCCGCCTCCACGTCCCACACGATGAGCTGCCCGTCGCGGCTGCCGCTCACCGCCAGGTTGTAGGCGGCGCTGGCGGCCAGGCACGTCACCGCCTCCTCGTGCCCGTACAGGCACGTCTTCACCGCCAGCCGCCGCCGCCGTGCCCAGTACTGCCATACTGTCACTACCTGTTTGTATATACAAAGCATTTAGAACACTCATTATACTCATAAGCTGTATTTCCAGACGCTATCAAATAAATGTTTATTGATTTATTTGCAGAACATCGGTAATTTTAGATGTTGTTTAATATCTAATCATATATTAAATAAATGATTGGTAACATAGCATGCATTTAATTCAAACGTTTAACTACATCAATATTTTTGAAGAGAAAATTTACCTTTAACTTTTCTCGGTTATTCTTTTCTATTACACTCCACTAAAAATTATGTCGTAATAAAGTTTCCATTTTGTTGTTGACATTGATTTTTCATAACATTAATTGCAATTGTTATTGACTTGTCAAGACGTTCAATGAGAAATAATTTTTATCCCATGTTGAATAATATTTAACTATTGACTGTAGAAGTTTATCCACCCTTGCGAAGCTGGAACGGGTTATAATTAATAATAAAATCTAACTCACCGTGCTGGTGCCTGCTGTCACTATAGTCTTGTCGGATAGGCAGACGCACGTCACTATCTCGCCGCAAGCTTGCGCCACTGTCTCGCAGACAAACACAGCTTTGTCGTTGTCATAGTTGCCAATACGTAAAGAGTGATCTGCGAAACCCCACGCCACGTACTTGTTGTACGCTGGCGGCATTAACACTTTGTTCTGTTCTACGGCAAGTATTGCTTTGTCCGTGTATAAAATCTGTCCAACTGGCCCTTTTACCTCTGCAATTGTAAGACTTACATGTTCATAGCATTCCTGTGTTTTTGAGTTTTAATATCAGATATTTTTTTTCAAATGAAACGCAAATATACATATATTGAAATATACTCTCATAATCATAATCGTTGAATACATAATCTTTGGTCAGAATAAAAAAAATAGTAAAGTACTTGTTCAATATCCTAATAAAAATGTACCTAACAGCATCTGATAGTGTCTACAATCAACTTCAAGAGCAGGAGACCTAGGTAGAAACACAAGAATTTGATTTTAACTAAATATTTTGCTGAATCGGACAATTTTTCACGTAAACTTTAACTTGTCTAATGGTAAATGTCAACGATTATGCCAAGAACTAAAAAAAACCTGATGTAACTATAAATAAACTTAACTTATGAAAGGATGCGTGTATAAACTAGTTATTTTATATTATGAAATGAATAATAAAAATGTGTTTACCTTTGACAGGTTGCAACGAAGGCCTTAAGTTTTCCAAATTATGGAAAAACAATTTCTCTGGCGGAGTTATCCCTTGAGAAGGTATAATATTATTGGGATCTAGTATGGTTGAGCTTCGTTGGGACATCTTCTTGCTTGGATGAGCTTTTTTGAACAATTGTTTGGGTATTTGACCAAAGTTATTGATGAATCCTATTGTGGCGTTTTTCTTCAACGGGTCATCAATACTGAAAGGATAATAATATCAATGTACTGGAGTAATTAATATTTCATTATTGTTAAACTTCTAGTTAAATGGTCGAGTTACAACATTGTTAAATTTTTTTGACGGTGGTAAGAGTTTAAAACTATTTAACAAACACATAATTTTGAAATTTATTTGATTATTTCTATATTAAATAACATTTAATTATTAGTTTTTGCTTGTTACGTATTACGAATTATTATACAAAAATTGCGCAGTCTTCACTCTTCTTCGGTTATTGCAATTTACAATATAACTCATTCGGATTATCACTGTTTGTCATTATCGTGTTCCAGTTTAAACGTTAGATTCTAAGTATCCCAGTTTCATGTGGGCATTGTACTGTCAACATTTTGTTTGTCTTTAGGCAACGAGTAGTTTTGATCATCACAAAATCCGCTAGTTTAGGATATGATATGATATGATGTTTATGTACAATTACAAAATTGAGTTGTTGCTCCTTAGTCCGTACTAACATTTCAACCGACTCCAAAAAGGAGAAGGTTATCAATTTTATAAGAATGGATAACTTTCTTTTGCTTTACATTTTGTTATATTGCTTCTAATACTAATAGTGCCAGTAAAATATAAATGAAAATAATTAAGCGCAGTACAACTGCAAAAACCGATTTCCACTATTTCATTGGGTACATCGTCGAGATATGACAATTATAATTTCGAAAGATTGCAAATGTTCCCAAATAAGGTTTTCCAATATCCAACTAGTAGATTATGAGTTACTACTTCTGACCATATCCTACAGTAGTGAACAATTTATGCACAATTAAGTATAACTCAAAAACCACTAGTCGGATCATAATAAGCCAACATGATACCACCTCGGAATCATGACCTATCTTTCTAAATAATAACTATCAAAATCGGTTGACTATTGGCAGATTAATAGCTTAACAAACATACAAAAAAACATATCGAATTGAGAACCACCCCCTTTTTGGAGCCAGTTAAAATGAAAAAAGGTGTTGCACCAACTTGTATATGTCGACATTCCCCTCGTAGAAGAGGTGGTGGAAGACGTTGTGTGCCTCGACGGCGGGCTGTCCCTGCTGCTTGTACCCGAAGACCAGGTCGATCCAGTGGTGCAGGCGGTGGGACACGTAGTCGGACTCGAGCGCGGCGCGGTGGGCGCGGATGAACTCGCGGGCGTCCCCGCGCGCCCACGGCGGCAGCACCACGTCACCTAGCGACACGCCTGACTGCTTGCTGCCTAAAAACGTTATCCACACTTTCACACGTGACATTACTTATCTACGGTTCTTATAATTAACGAATCGTAATCATATATTATATATTTGCATTGCAGTTTGTATAAAAGTAATAAAGTTTTAAAGTTCCACGCAATTATGTTAACTACTTGCAACGAGCGACCGTTATTTAAAAATCTACCGAGAGACCTTTTAAAGGTTACGATTCATACAAAAAATTACCGCCCGTAAGGAAAATGACTCGTTTATTGACTAGGAGCCGGGCCTTTAAACTCAAGCTTACTGTTATGTTTCACTTTAATAATTACAAAGCTATATGAACGTTCAACTTCCTACGCAAAATATAAAAGGAAGCTCATTTTTTGAAATTTGATGTTTTTGATGCATGAGGACTTTAAATTTTTATTTATTAATAACATAGTGTGATATAAATTGAATCTTTCAACTAATTGCTGACCGCTTTATGAGAAAAGCATCCATTCAAAATTATTTGCAAATGATAACATAAATAGTTAACCCCAAAAGTTTCATTTATTTATTGTTTTTCTTTGTATTTTTATTTTATTTACTCTTAAGCAGAATGTAAATTGCGCAATTTCAAAAAATAATTTCTGTTAAACTTTCGTCTTTGATTATAAAAAAATATGACTATACCTAAATACAGACATCTGGGCTAATTTAACAAAAAGATCTAACCAAAAAAATAAAATTATATACTTGTATAACAGATTTCCATCAACGTAATTGATACAAATACCTTATTAATTAGATATCAGAATAAACTTATTAAACACTCAAACCTGAGAATACAGAAATTTTACGTTCATTACGCATATGCCCGCAAATGTCGGAAATCGAACCCGAGCCTCACAGATGGTCAGTAGCGTAAGGCGTGTACGCTATTCCCTCGACCAACGAGGTAGTCAAACAAACATTATCAATTAAAAATCAAACAATAGTAATTAATACAATTACACTCACCTAAATCGAAATTGTTGGAATTCATAAGAAATTCAGGTAAGTAGAAGAACTCTGGTATTAATTCTTTCACATCAGCCATATTATGTCTCGACGCTGAGTTCCAAGCTTCTTTTATTGAATGAAACATCCTGAAACATCACAATTTTATACATATATGCTTCTACATTCTAATAAGCAACACTTGTATTAAATATACAGGGTTATATTTAGAGGATCAGCCAACTTTCTAAGATGGTTAAAAATCGATAACTCTTTCGATACATAAACGAAAAAAATGTATAGAAACGCTTTTTATTATGCACCAAAATAAGTAAAAATAAATACACTAAAATAAAACTTAAAAACGGCCTTATCGCCAAAACTGCTATACTTCGAGCAACCATATGTTATGGAGATATAATTAAAGAAATGTTGCACGATGATGCTCTTATTACGAGAAAAATATATAATGCATAAAATGTCAATTGGAACAAAATTGACATTTTAAAAACAATGAAAAAAACAGTTTAACTTTAACCAAGTCCGATTTGACGTAGAAAATGACGTTTAACTATATTTTTAGCGATATTAATATTTTACTGATTTATACAGGGAGCGAGTTTCAAAGATTTACTGATAGCGAGGTAAAAGTTCGGCTACAAAAGTTCCTTGGTAAAAAAGTAAATAATGCATCTTACCTGTCTGCTAAATCGAAGTGTCCTCCTTGTAGTCTTAAAAAATGTTGAGTAAAAGGTTCCATTCTCACGAGGTAAGAACATACAATCATAGCCGATGAATAGTGTGTGCCATAGTGATATGGTGGCGTTTCTCCGTGTGGGTCGTCCCATTCCTATGTCGAACATCATATAAAAAAATATTGAACTCATCATACATATGTAAAGAGGCTATACAAAAATGGCTATCAATCGAGTATATAAATCATAAAACATATGATAATTTGACGGCCTAGAAATTTAATCCCAGACCTTCACCGTCTGTCGTTACTATTTATTTTATGTGAGTGGTCATCGAACAATCACACGCGTCTCGTTATGGAAAGAGACAACCAGGGCTATAGACAACATAGTTATTAAAGATGCGTCGCTCTCTACCGGCTACCCTACCCTCCGGACCGGAACATGACAACCATCTGCCTTCCTGCCAGGCAGCTCGTAAAAGGCGAGCATAGGCTTACCGTCACTAACACCGTGATATCTGACTAGGTGGTAGAGTTTCGTAGCAACTCACCCGGATTGGTACCACCGCCTTACCTATTCCTGCCGCCATAACGTCATGACGAGTTCCGGTTTTTAGGGTAAGGTAGCCGGTAAACTTACTTTTGCTCGAGGCCTCACATCCCGGTCTCAGGTAGGCAACGCACCATTACCACCTTTGGTGTCTTTAGACGGCGTGATTTTTTTAACATCAGGAAATCCGTCTGCTTGTTTACCTTTCAATATCATAAAAAAAGTAGCTGCATAGGGCTTTATTACCAATGGTCTTGTTGGTACTGACCTTTATTTTAACCAGTGCTAGCCTTTTACGAGTTACTTGACAAATAGGTATTTAACTCAGCTCTTCAGACCAACACGGGGTGAATACATCAACCACTAATTAATAAGACTTTAAAAATGCCAAAATTTATAGTCGTCTCGGCCTTTGTACTTTACCCATCTTCCCTTGCCTTTATGTAGGTACTTCAGAGTCGAAATGTCTCTGTTTTAAATCGGTTTAATTTTATATGAAACAGAACCTATTGCACAATAATTGGTCTGGTAAATATGGAATATGCAACTAAAAATATTCGGGAATCAAGTCTTAGGATCTTGTTTATAAATAAGTCAGCTTAGTTAGAGTCATACCTTATATCTTTTTCTAAACTGCTCCAGCCTTTCTGGACTTTGTGCGCCCATTGGTTTGGTCAAATCTCGGAAGGTAGCTGGGTGAGTAAGATCCAATTCTAAAGAGTCGTAGTCCGCAAGAATCCACGGAAACACTGGATACTGCATCAAGTCATTGTACGATCGACCGGCCAATGTATTGAGATGCATTAAGTATTGGAAATTTGTGATTTCTCCTCTCTGAAAATAATGGGATTAATGACGTTTTCTCGTTTCGGAGTTTAGATTATATGTGTCTCGCTGAGCTAGCGGAGTGAGTTACAGATTTTTAAATAAATATAAATTAATCCAAAAAGTAACGTGGAAATTAAGTTCCGTAATGGAGTTAAATGTTGTGACATACAAAGAAGTATTTATATGTATATAAAGAGGGTGTAACATACTGTTATTTACTGTAACATACAAAATTATCAGTTTTGTATGTTACAGTATAGGCATGTACAATGTTGGATATTTTACAGTAAAAACATTTTCAAAGTTGTGATGTTTTGTTAACAAATGTCATAGGTATTGTGTGCGCATGTTTAGTGTGCGTGTAGCGTGTACGTGTGCGTGTGCGTGCGTGCGGGTACGTACGAGCCAGCGCTGCGTGACAGAGGTGTCCCCGATGAGCGAGGCGAGCAGGCCGGCGGGCTGCTCCACGGCCACCCCGCGCCGCTGCCCCGCCACCGAGCCAGCCGCGCTGTCCGCCATGCCCGTGCCCAGCGCCGTGAAACGCGCGTACACCTGGGCCATAATCAATGTTCATTTATAACCAATTTAACCACCAAATTACCCTTTCAAATTTTACATTAAGACGATTATAAGCATTTACCTTATTTCTGACTTTTCTCGGAAACGCTAGCAGATAATTTCGGCCATCACTCGAGAAAACTTCAAGTGCAATGGGTTGCAAGAGATATCTTCTTTTATGTACTTCTCTAAAACATAAAACAATATTTAACGAAATTATATTTAAATTACAAATAAGTTAATATGTACATATAATTCTCACGTACGCAAAATTTGAACGAAAGAGAACAATATTACACGTCATTCAGATTTCTTCTTTTTTCCATACAGGTCATATGATTAAGGTATTTTCCGTCGATTTTTCTAAAAAACATATACCTTAAATAAACTGGTGGTCGCTCATTGGTCGAACTTTCCATTGGTTTTCAAAAGAACGCCATCTTTATTTATCAAAACCAGCTAGGTAATCTGTTTCCAAATTTTATCAACACAGTTTGTGCGCTATCTGTGATATTTTATTGTTTTATTTTTTGATTTGATGCACTTTGTAAGCATAATTATTGAAAAATATTAACGTTCTGCTTTTTCCTACACATAAACTTTAAGTGTACCAAATTTTATACTCCTCCGTCCGCCGAAGTTTCGTAAAAGAGGGTCTAAAGTTTTTGCTTTACGGATTGATATTATTATGTATGGTTAAAATTGACCTAAACCGAACCCATATTATCATGATCAACTTAACTACATATGGGCTTAAATCAAATAACTATTACTTACTTTTTAGTAGCATTTATTTCTTATCAAAATTATAATTACCTTATATCTTCGTATAGGAATTTTGAGCAAAGTCTCTGATTGCTTCGTTGTATTCCTTGACTTGGTAGAATAGGTTCGTAATCATCTGGACAACTATCCAAATCTCGAATCTCCCTGTTTTTCAGTAGCGTAAACCCGTCGATGACATAACAGTGTTCTCGACCAAATAACAACAAGCCTTCCGTCGTATCAAGACCTTGTATTCGAGCACAACGAAACATGTGTGAGATCTAAAATAAAAAATTTCGTTGTCAATTATTATAAGGTCGCCTCTGTGAACTAGCGGTCCACAAGACCACAGAGTCGCCTAAACTACTTAACGGATTTTAATAATTTTGCACACTGTGTGCAGTTTGATCCAACTTAAAAGATAGGATAGCTTACATATCAGTTTATCGCAGGTAACAGCTAGTGGTAATATAAAAACTAAAAAGCATAAGTCTAACAGATTATTTTAAAATGACACATCACAGGTTTTAAATGCATTTTTCCACATTATCACAATAAATATTACAATATGTTTTATTTAATAAGAGGTGAGCTCACTTTCCTTTCAAGTCCAAGTCAGAACCTGTGTTATAATGCTGTACCAATCCTACTGTCTGAATTTTTCAACATTAATTGAAACTGACAATTACAAAATGTATATGTATTACTATGAAACAAATAACCTTTTCGTGATGCTCCAGCAGACGAAGTAGCGTCTGATTATCTGGGGGAGGTGGTTGCTGTTCATCTTCATCCTCAGCGTCGGGACCGTCTTCATTTGCTGTTATCAAATATCTCAATTAAATTTTGAATTTATTTTTTTTAATTAATTTTAAATTTTATTCAATTAATTACTTAATATTCAATACTTAAATACAAAAAGGCTACTTAAAACAGTGCGATTTCATAGTGATTTTACACACCAAAATATTCATAAGTCTTATATTAATAATATGTCTTATATAATAGATAACAACATAAAATATAATAAGTTAACTAATGAGCTTATTTTCATTTTTCATATTAAAAATATTTTTTTACTTAAATGTTATTTACATTTCAATGCATTTTGAAGTTATACTTCTTTTGGCGCGATTGGGAAAAATGAGTGAATTTTTACGATGCGCGCGCACACCGACAGATAAATGTGACAGTCTGAAGTTAGTTGCTACCGACAGAATAAAGCAACACCCTAAAGTTAGTTGCGAACCTTTTTATTTAGTATTTTTGGATTATTACGACAAAGAAGTAGGTATAACTTCTTAGGTGCGTGCATGAGTACACACACTCTTTTTTTTGTTTTTGGGTATAAAAATAAGTTATAACTAATATTAAATTTCTGCCACTACATCAGTGTTTGGTGTATCGAAAGTTACACCAAGAATGCCTTCTTTCCAAGGAAGCTAGTGGACTTATTCTATATATAAAAAAATGGTAACAGATTATCAGCTAAAATAATTTGTTATTAATTATTACCTTCAAGCGATTGATTTGTACCCCGGCTGACAACGCCGCTACTGACGAGATCAGACGGCGAACCGTCTTCATTGGTCACTTCAATGGACACTTGTTCTTTGCTGTCCCTAAAAATATAACTACATTTTGTTACAAAGTAATGGTTCAAGAACAGAAAAGAACAGTTTACAAAAATAGCATACAAACGTTTACAAAATTATATACAAAAACATACATAATACATTACGGTGCCTTAGCACCTACAAGGCACGCATTGTGACTTTTTTCTTAGTTTTGTAGCAACTTTGGAATGAAAGTGTGGTGTATCACCATTTTAGTTCTTTTGGGGTCGATTTTTGAAAAAAAATACATTATATTTGTATTCAAACCTTTAAACAGTTCGATCTTTATCTAGATGCATACCACATTTTATCATCACAGTTTAGAGGTTTAGATGTTAAAGCGTAAGAGACAAACGTAAAAACAGTTTCTTTTATGTGATAGATCAGCGAAAAATTAGGATTAGGACTCCTGATGGTAAAAAACAACCGTGGCCCAAAGACACCCTAGATGTTACAGGTGCATCGTCGTTGCGGCCGGAATGTTACGCCTATTGTGTAACTTTACCAGCTACATGGCTGGTTAATAGATAAGGCAGTGGATACACTACCTCCAGTGGTGTTGTTGGTACTGATCTAGGTATGTATTAACCACTGCTCGCTTGTTAGAAGCTACCTGGCAGAGAAACAGATGGTCTATTCTACTCAACGGACCCGGACCAACACGGGAAAACGAAATCAAATAATGTAATACTGACATACTACACAATCAATAATCAAAACTTAACCACATATAATACAAATATAAAAGACAATTTCAAAATAATAATTAATGTAATCTGAAAATAACATTAATTTTTGTCAAGTGTATTTAAAAAACGTAAACGAAAAGATACGATAGGTTAGAATAATTAGTTTTTTTTTCAGAATAAGTAATGTGATAATAATATAAAAAAAAGTAAGTGTTTATTACCTCGTAACACTTTCTTCTTCGTAAGTGTGCATTTCGGTTGTTTCAATTCCGTCAGTTTCACTGTAATTTCCAGCTGTACGCCATTGTTGGTACACTCTGTAGTATTCTTTACTATCCCGACTTTGGGCAACTTTGTATTTCAATTGTTTCTAAAAAAAGATTTTATATTTATTAGTATATTATTTTATAATATGTAATACTCCGTAACCCTTTTGGAACTAAATTCGCCAAATAACTTTTGTGACTGGGAATGTCTTAGACTGACAATCAAATTGAAAAAGGAAAGATAAACATCCGCCGCCTATTGAAGTGGGATATTTATTTAACTACGATAGCCGTTTAACTTTCAATTACAACACATAAAATAACTACTTTACTGGGTGAGAATACTTGATATTATTATACCCTCCACTACACTAGCGCCATTCTGGCCCCTTTATTTAATGCTATTTTGTGGACACTTTTTGAGTCAAAAGGCTATATGAGTGTGCGCTCCTTACCTCTACCCTCCATAGTAATAACGTACAGAAAACTCAACCTTTAAACGCAGGTATAAGTTATTTAAGTCCTGTTTCTTTTTGTATTCTGTTATTCAATTGCTTAGCTGAGAATAATATGTAAAATATTTATCATCACATTTAACATTTTAACTGATAGGTTTAGAATCAAAACTCAAGTAAAATATTTGTAAGATTAATTGTCAGCGCTTATCAATTTGACCGAAAGCCGTGAGCTTGGACAGAAATCTCAATGGTAATCACTAGTTTTTAGAAAATAAGTTAAAACTGTAACGAAGTTCTGTTTGATTAACCAGTCGGGTAACTGACCTGGTCAGCATGCGCGGGACAGTAGGGGTAGTGCGTGTAGAAGGCGTGGTTGCGACGCAGCTGCTTGCGCATGCGGCAGGGCCCCTCGGTGCAGACGAGCGCCCACTTGTCGAGCGGGCTGGCGCGCGGGGGCCCCCACAGGCCGCGTTCGCGAGTCAGCTCGCGCCACGCGCCCGCCCACTCCGCCTGCACGTACCGTGTCGTGTGCGCCGCCGTGCTCGCCGCGCCCGATAGTGCCGCGCCCCACGCCGCCCTACACTACACTTTATACATCTCTGTCTTACAAGTGGAAAGCCAGGGCCGGCTAGTACACAACACAACTTCATCGACATTTACTATCTATAGATTAATTGTCAGTATAGTTCAAGTATACTTATTTCTACTACCAATATGGGCAGGGCACAATTATTTTGTAGCAACTTCTTAACTAACAAATTCTGCAGATGTAGAATGTACAAGATCAACAAAGCGTGGGAGCGAGAAGTCCTTATCAGGTACAAATTGCCTTAGAAGAAAAGAAACAGGGAGTCAGGTACCTGTGTGACAATATTTACGCTCGTAAGAGTTCATAGTATTCCTGTCATAGTGCGTCGCTGTGAATTAATTACATAATCTTACTATTTAAACAGAAGTAAATACAACTTTGCCACGGGAATATTTAGAATTGCATTATGTTCGATTTTTTGCTATTAACCTGCTCAAAAAAAGAATTTTTACAATATGTTTATTTACATTGTTTTATACATAAAAGTATTTTGTACCCTTAAATGGAATAAGCAAAGATATTATATAATATAGTAAATTGTTTGTTTACGCTAGGGCTTGACAACGCGGTGACGCAGACGTCCTAAATATCGATGAATGTCAACCAAGGAATATAAATACTCTTTAGCAAAAGATTTCAACATTGGCTGTTTAACCAACTTGCGTTTCGTAAAATACATTTCTACTTAAGACTTTTTATGAATACTTGATATTAAATTTAATCATTAACGCATTCACTGCCACCAACACAAATACGCGTTTTCGTTACTTTCGTCTAGTCCCTTGGACGCGTCTGTGAGTTCATTTATTTAGCGAGCTTTGTCCAGTGACTTTAACGCAATTTTGCAATATTCTACTTATGTATAATAAATTATTCCCATAATCACTTACATTTGGTCATTTTAACCGAATTAAAAACACGAAAGCAAGTTGTTGAAGTGTAGTCGACAAACTTTAAGGACGCAATTAAACAAGAGCATTATATTTAGAGGACAATACATTTTAAACTATATTTTTAATATAATTTCTTTAATTTAACACCAAGTCTTATTTCTTGTGGTGGTCCCGTACCTGATATTGGCTAAATAAGTCGTGAAAAACGATTGAAAGCCATATTTATAAAAGAAGAAGTCTTATTTCCTAGCCTAGTTTTTTATATCATAAGATAGCAACTAAGCAATTGGCTTTTGATAGAAAGATACAACCATTGACAATTAATTTGTTTTCCCCGTGTTGGTCTGGCATCGTAAAATCATAGACCATCTGTCTCCCTATAAAGCAGCTTTTAAATGCGAGCATAGTTTACATGGGTCACCAAAATGATCACTGGTGGTAAAGTAATGCGCAGCCACTAGTCTGGGTAGGAATCCACCCACTTATCTTTTCGAGCCGGTGTGCCCATGTAACGTTCCGGTGGGAAAGCTTGGGAAGCTAGACTAGCACAATGCGCTGAATATCTAGCCACAAGAAAAGCGATGCACATATTATACGTATAAAATAGGTAACAAACTATACCTAATGCAAAAACACGTGCTGGTAGCTGACAAAAAAACGTGTTATGTTACGAGTTAAAGACAAAAAGCAAAATATCTGACATATATCAGGGCTTCCCAAATTGTGCGTCGCGACGCCCTGGGGCGTCGTGGCACTGTCCCTGGGGCGTCGCGTGTTAATACCGACCGACTGACTCGAGTGAGTTATCCGAGTTTAGGAACCAGTTACTAAACTTGTAATTGTTATAACTGGTAACTATATTTTGGACCATGGGGTGCGTGCTAAGCCAAGAGGAGTCGTTAAAATAGTGCTTGTACTATAAATGGTAAGTATTTGATCCAAAGGAGCCCCCCCTTTGATACTAAGTGGGTTAAGGGGCGTTATTAAAAAATAGCACGTCTTAAGGGCGTCATAGTACAGATAAGTTAGGGAAGTCCTGACATGTATCTCGTGAAGGCCACTAAGCTTATATCTTATGATGTATTTAACATATAGGACGATTATAAGCACTGAATTTGATTTGATATTTTCCATCGTCGGCTCTTAGTAAAACTTCCAAATATTCATATTCAGGGCTAGTTTCAGTTCTAGCCCTGATGATGCTGTCATAAGCGAAACCTGTAGGCTATTTATAAAATAATTAATTATAAGTGATACGTAAAACAGTACAAGTGTTTCTTCATTTAAACATATGAATACTCAATTTGACATAATTTATCTTTATCTGTGTTTGTTTTATTTTAATTCAACTCACCTTACTAATTGTACGTGATCTTGCATATACGCCAAAGCATGTTCTCTCGGCAAATGTGTACGTTGTTTGGTGGAATCCTCCTTTTTTACTTTAGTCCGAGAAGCCAGACGAGTTAAACCTCCCGTTACTTTTTGGATTTTCGATTGAATTTGATTATGAAGCTCCCATGGTACTCGATAAACTGCCTAAAATTTTAAACACTGTAATTATCAAAGTAAATATTGCGTTGAATCGTGTATTTTCTTGAACCTTGAATTTGTGTTGTTACTATTTTATTTATTGAATTTAAAATTAATACTGAAAAATACACATTAATACTGTGTTAAAGATTAACAGCAGTAAATTGGTCCGTTATAATCTGAGGTACTTGCCCCTGTGTCAGACCAGTTCCTAAGATTTTCAATATTTTGTATTTTTTAAAGTTTCAAACTGGCTATCTTAGGCGTAAGTGCCTTATGCAATTATATGTAAAAATTCTTTTGTTATCTTGTTTAACAAAATGAATTACTGTTTCGTTCATTGTTGTTAGCTTCACAAGAATATTTATCCATAGGTATGTTTGATTGTAATGTATGTGTACTTATTCTTAATATTGGGTACAGACCAGGCAGTTGATTTCTTCCTTCTCTAACGTTTATTGGGTTATCCAAAAAGATCAAAACGTGGTCAATACTCAGAATGCAATTAATGCACAATGACAGTTAATAGCCGCCAGTAATAACACAATCGCCTTATCCATTCCTGTCATTATAGCATCAATGCTCGCCGTTGGCATGTTCTGCGCTTCAGTGGACTGATTCAGTATCTTTTTAGAGATGATTACTGGGTGAAGTGTACATCAAATAGCTGTCAAATGACGTGTTTTATATTTGCTATCTCCAGTGACCGACAGAAATACAATGGAGATAGCAGATACAAAACACGTCATTTGACAGCTATTTGATGTGCACTTTACCCAGTGATCATTACCATAAAGATACTGAATAGCCCCGCAGATCGGACTCGAGCAAATGGTCTTTAGATAGCGACCTCGACGCAGAAGTAAACTTTTAGTATCGGGAGAAGCACCTGGTTGTCCATCATAGAAAAGCAACAGTCCCGCACCGCGTAACCATATAGTTGGGCTTCGTTAGTTACCTTCCGCTCGGCGTCGAGGTAGACGCGCCACAGCCGCGCGGCGGGCTCGAGCAGCGTGTCCCGCACGGCGGAGAGGTCGGGCGCACGCGCCGCGCCCGCCGCCAGCGTCACCTTGAACACCTCCTCGATGGCCGGCTTCTTCACGCAGTACAGCTCCTCCCACACGCGCCG
Source organism: Calephelis virginiensis (assembly GCA_002245475.1). Taxonomy (NCBI): domain Eukaryota; kingdom Metazoa; phylum Arthropoda; class Insecta; order Lepidoptera; family Riodinidae; genus Calephelis; species Calephelis virginiensis. Next base: position 223,944 of record NJDC01002502.1, read on the forward strand.
GGCCGCACCCGCCATCAGGTTACGACCTATCATATTTTGTAATTTTATACATTTACCTACTATCCGATACGGCGAAGTTCACTAACAATGTAAAAACGTGATCACATCTTACCAAATACATAACAGCACATATATTCAAAATAAATCACCAAAAAGGCAATATGACATGGATGTACGTTGTGTATTCCATTTTGGATAACAGGAAAGACCCTACAATCGCAGTCTTAGTAAGAATTGGAAGTAAGTTATGCTTTTTGTTATTGAATTCCACACTTTAACACTTAATTTCTTTAACTAAACTGATGGATCCAAGAAAGTATTTTGCCGAAGTCATTACCCAAGTTTTTTACTATTACAATAAAATTTATGGAATATTTAATTTATATTTTACTTCAGTCTGCCATTTTAAACTAGTCATCATTTGAACAAGAGATAGCAAAAAGTTTTAAATGGGTATATAACTGGAGATCGTCTGCTTAAATGTGGGAATCCTATTATAAATTATAAATATATTATAAATGCGAAAGTTTGTAAGTATGGATGTATGAATGTTTGTTACTCTTTCACGCTCGAATGGCTGAACGGATTTGTCTGAAATTTGGAAGACAGATAGATTGTGACCTGGATTAACATATAGGCTATTTTTAATCCCGATCGCACACCGGGTTTCTGTGAAAACGCGGGCGAAGCCGCAGGTAGCAGCTAGTCAAAACATAATAGATTAATAGATATTGCAAATAAGGGAGGAGATAAGACGCCACCTTGATGTACACCAAGAGAACAGACAGATCAATCCGAATATATGTTACCCGCCTTAACCTAATGCCTGCGATCCTCTAAATAACTTTGAAAGCAGTCGAACCATTGACGGAGATACGTAGAATGAACACAAGAGACTCGGCAGTAAATCGTGAATAACGGTGTCAAAGGCATTACTGAAATCGATCAAAGTTTTATTCCTTTATCTTCGTGCCTACCACTATCGCTATCATTTAGTACTGTAAGCCATCTATTATAATATATCAGATCTAATATCGTCAATAATACTAATCCGTGTCATTATAATATTATGATTTTTTTCTATAATAGAGTAATTAGCTTACCTTGATGAGCAGTAAGCTTTTCATCACTCGACTCAAGATCACCGCTTGGATTAACGTGCCAAGTTGTACGCATGTGAGAATCAAGAGCTATCTTCATATTGGCACTTAGCTGGAGCAAGCAATAAGTTAAACAACCAATAAATTCTAATTCATGGTTCCCAGCGCCAAATATAAGCAACCTAAAATTACATTTTATTTTTAGTTACATTTAAACTATACTCAAATGACTTTAAACAGGTCAAAACACGTAAAACCTACGAGTTTTAATATCTTTAAAAAAATGTTAACGCCCATATCCCCGAAGAGGTTGTCAGAGGCACAATCAATGTTTTAATATCTTGACCCGATTAAAGTCATCTAAGTATTCGATCTCCATTTATTTTCTCGAGTAGTATATTAATTCTTCCACATACCTATTGGTTGTCAGTTTGTGCAAAGCTTCCAAAACTGACATTTGGTCGGCAATAGAGTCTGTAGAGCGTGATAATAGATGTAGTATTGTTCTATTAAGGCAATGGTGTAATCCCTCTAAAGATATTATAGACGATTTCTTTTTCGCTTGCGTCAAAAGCTTTACTAAGAAATCGAATACCTGTAAATAGATTCGTTCACATTATATATCATAGAAGATTTCTTAAGTGCTTCGAACAGTTGTGCATTTGTTTATAGCAATATTACAATACTCTATGTATCTATATACATATAAGTAGTAATTTATAGTAGTCAGAGTATATTAAATACAACCATTATTAATGAGTTTTAAATAAAACAACACTCATATAGCTAAATATAAAGATGTATCTCACCTCATGAGGGTCCCTCGATAGCTGTCCCTGCCACAATTTGTCAACAAGTCGAGCAGCTAAATAGCAGACATTTGATATATTTGTTTCAGAACCAAATAGCTCTGCATTTAAAAGATTCTCCATTATCGTAGTTAGAACTTCTGTCTGGTATTCTATTTGTTGTTGACTAGTTGAGTTAGGCGGTGAAGCATCTAATACCAAATCAATAACCTAAAAAGGTTAATTGGTTTATGAAAATGACAAATCGAAATATTTCACTTGTAGGTTGTTAGTTTCGACCCATTACATCAATGCGAAGCCTGTAAGCCTTTATTAGATTTAGCTAATTATTATTTACAATTAGTAATTTTGTATAATGGCGTTCAAACCATGGCTTAATGGGGGATATTGGTGCCGAATCTGACACATATTGTCTAAACCTATTTTATATGTTATTAATAACATTTTAGAGGTGTCAAATTGGTCAGGACATAGCGACTTGTATGGACCTTAATCCATATATTCCAATGTATAAATTAAACATCTATGGAAATATCGCGCACAAACGAACCTGACAGAACTAAAACTGTTTGATCTCTTGCTTTAAAGGAGGTTGGCGATAAATTAAAATAAGTTTGGTTGGTACTGAGCAGTATTACCACCGTTAATAACAAATAATATTCAAGAATCAACAAAACCATAAGCCATTGTTTTTAAATTAAAAATGTTATTCATTTATCTCTAAATGATTAGTACATATTTGAAAGTTCTTTTGTTGAATCTACTTTTTTTATAATGTTCGGTTTTCAAATACACACAGAATCATCGTAGAGATAAACCCATAAAGCTATATTACTAGAGAGGTCGGTACATTAGAGTGAATCCGCAGTATTTGGAGTCGACATCAGCCGTCTTACTAATAAATATACATATAACTAATGTAGGAGTAAAATTAAGTTGATATTATAGTCTGTATAACATTGTAATAAATACCATAATACCAGGTTGAACCTTGTAGTAATTTACTCCATGTTTATTAATAAGACGACAGGTGTTTGTTAGGAGTGTATCCTCAAGTAGTAATATAGCTTCATGGATAAACCTTATTGTCCCAACTTCCACAGACTAATTACAAATGCCCGAAACCCGTCACCTCCTATTCTAATAAAACCATTAATTAATAATTATATCAGTGTCAGGGTCCCCTCTTATATGAAGGATAAACTTTGTACAAGCTGAAGCTTTTCTTAGTTACTCCCATCTAAGTTTTCAGTTAATCGGTATGTTCCACTATAGCCATAGACTTTGGACGTTTTATGCAAAATTATTCTACATTTCGAGAGCCGCACCTAAGACGGGGCCACGGCGTTCATAAGCAAGAAGTGGCGCAAGGCGCAAGAGATGTTAGCCGTTTCGTTGCAAGCATGTTTTTGGTGCGTAGAATTTTAAATCTGTGATAACTTTTAAAGTACATATTTAATTTAAAAAAATAAAGCGCAATTTTGATCTATATCAAATGGACGTGGTAAGTAATAGATACTCATGGGAATTAGAATTAATACATACATACATACATATCTTCACGCCAAGTCCCTTACGGGGTAGGCAGAGAGTATCGAGTGCCAGACCTCACGATCCTGACAAACCTATCTTGCTTCCTTCACATTCATAACCCTTTTCATACAAACACGCCGGTT
>NJDC01002502.1:235888-260169 GCA_002245475.1 Calephelis virginiensis
GCCCTACGCATAAGGAACTTCGTTCCAAATTTAAATTTATTTTTACTTAATTTATCAAAATAGAACTTGTCTTTGTGTACTAGAAATAACGTCACAAAAAATATGACTGTTGACTCCTCTTAGATCTTTGTAACAACGTAAATTTTAAATGCCTTCTTATTCCACTCTGTCACATTTAAAATTTTATCTATATGTCATATTATAGTTTATAATTCAAGTCAACCATCAAACTGATACTAAAGGCTTATAATAACAAACAATTAGTATGTGTGTGTGTGTGTGTGTGTTATAAAGGCGGCTGATATGCATCTCCCAAGTGTATGGACGTACCTGTACAATAGCAAGTGGGTGGTCGGCGAGCCACGCGGGCGGGGGCGCCGCCGCGTCCGCGTGCGTGAGCGCGCGTGCCGCACCCAGCAGTACCTGCGGTTGACTGGAGTTTAGTATGTGTGCTTCTAGTTTTACACTAAAATTATTGTCTTCGCTATGACTAGACTGAAAAGTGAGGAACCAGTTTGTAAAAATTACAGCTAGAAACTTTGTACTGATTCTATGAAACCGAGTGCAAAAGGAATGACGAGAGCATTGTAATAGAGTAAAAACTTTTTCTTTTTAAGTGTGTGACCGCCTCGCTGGTCGAGTGGCTAGCGTACACGCCTAACTACACCGATCATCTGCGAGGATCGGGTTCGATTCACGACAGGGGCAGGCATTTGTGTGATGAACATTTAGATGTCTGCATTTCCGGGTCTGGGTGTTTATTAAATTTATCCTGGTATCTATTTAAGTATTTCTATGTATTAAAATCGTTGACTAACACCCATAACACAAGCATATAATTTGCTTACTTTGGGGTTAGATTCAATTTGTGTAATTTGTCCAGGGATATTTATGTTTACGGCCATATCCCCGAAGGAGTAGACAGATGTACAACCAGGGAACCCACGACTGGCCGAAGACACTAAGTCCCCCAAAGTGATAGATGGCAAGCCAATCGCCAACCGGGTACATATCTAATCCCGGGAAACGTTGTTTTTATTAAACAATTGAAAATACATATTTTCCATTTTGTTTTGGCCGACCCGGAGATTGAACCCGGGACCTCAAGAAGTCAAATTCGTGGCCATGACGCCAGACCGCTACAGCACAGAGGCATTTTTTTTTTAATTAGGTAATCTTAGTGAAGAATTTTACACACATATAAATCATGCATTTTTTCCTACTTCTATTAGTAACAATGGAGTATGTATAATTGTACCTGTACAGGCTCGGCACTGAGTGAGATCCGTGCGGCGAGGGCGGCGGCCGACTGGCGCGCGGGCGCAGCCGCCCCCCAGGCGGCGGCCCACACGCGCTCCACGCACACGTCACGCTCGCCCAGCCCCGCGCGCATGGGCTGTCCCAGCGCCAGCCCGAACAGCAGGTAATACAGCTCGGGGATCTCCAGGTGGGACAGTGCCAACCTAACAAACACACTTTTTACTAGTATCAAGCATATATCTCGGAGCATAAAATAATTCGGTGGTGATAGTTTTTATTTTATTTTTTAAGAAAATTTAAAATCTAGGGAGCCTTAAATAAGCTGGCAATATTGTTTATTAGAACGCGTCAACTTCAGGAACTATTATCAAATAATATAAAAACTCGAAGAGGGTTCGAAATACTATTAAATATATAAAAGAAAAAGTTGACTGACTCATAATTATCAACACACAGCAAAAATCACTACACAGATTAAGCTTAAACGTGGGATAGATACTTCAGATCAGGAAAATTAAAATTTAGAATCTTCAAATTACGTTGGTAGATTGATGGTTGTAAGTGATAGCAATATCCAGGAACTGGAACTCCGCCCCGGCAAATGCTAAAATGAGAATGTAACGTTATGTCCGCTCACCAGGCCAGCAGTGTGAAGCCCGGCGTGTGCAGCAGCGGCGCGTGCAGATGCGCCTGCGAGGGCGCGGCGCCGGCCAGCAGCACGCCCGCCGCGGCCGGCGCACTGTTGCGCAGCCACCCGCCCGCGCCCACGCCCTCGCGGAACCTGACACGTCAACATTTTACTGTAACCTATTCTTTACTCTTACACCTCCTATTCAATGTATGCTGAACTTTTCAAAATATTCTACATATGGACAAATAGGCAATACAACCGTTTAAACATGGCGCGGAGTATCGAATATAAATTTGCAGTACTGCATATATCAAAGAGTTAACCATGGGTGGCCAGTATATTTGTTACTGTCAGTATTTGCCAAACAGCCAAACAGCAAACATACTCTCCAGATATGAAAGTTATTTATTAAGTACAGCAAATATAAATAGCCATGTGTGTGGCCACCATTAGACTGTAATTTACCACATACTTTTAATAAAATATTAGCCCAGCGGTTTTGGTAATGATTAAATCCTCAGTCATAAATTCTATATTGATGTAAAACCGTAGTTAAAACAATTATTACGATAAATTCGTTGACATGATAATTGCGTAGTAATTTCTTATTTGTCAGCTACATGTGAAAATGGCTACCAACAGCGGGTGTTACGTGAATAATCACGGCCTTAGCCTTGTGTATTGTTTTAAAAAGATTAACGGTATGAGTTGTATTGATGTTCGCTGTGAATGATGATCTATAGAGATTCAAAGATTTAGAATCAAAATAGAAATATTAAATAAATGAAATAATATCGATTTCTAGTTGAAAAGGAAAAAAGTCCTTTTTAGCTCAATAAATTTGTATATTTGGTTTAATAATTTAATAATGTTGACTAGCTAGTCAAGTCTGTCGTGTTATAAACTTTCACAGTTTTGAATTTGATTTTTATGGACGACATCGATATCGATCGAGCGTCCTCGATATCAATAACGAAGCGCCTGCTTGTTACTTTTCCAACATCATAATAAAAGTATTTATTACCTTTGTAATATCGCCGACTGTTGCCCTTGTCCGGAACAAAGAATGACCAATATCCTCAACGCCCACAGCACTGTACTCGAATGCACATTCTCTTGCATAAAACTCAACAACCAGTCCATTCCCAATACCCTCGATATTTCTTCACAAACTATTGTATTTACTAAATTTCTTGATGTAAAGAGTAAACTATGTAATAAACTTAAACATCTGTTTCTTAAAATAATATTATCACTTTCGGCGTCCTTTTCAAATTCACCATCTTTAATATCTATTTCTTTCTCTGATTGTGATGGAAGAGGTAGGGTGAATGCCATAAATTGTCCTAAGCAAAGGAGATCACTGGGCCTCGGTTGACCCCCTAATAAAGCAGCTAGTAAGTGTATAAGTACATTTTTTGTGCTGGCTACTTTAACATCGTTTACTATGTATAAAAGTTTTGGTACTAATTGTAACTCTCTCATTGTGCGTAAGTTGTGCGTTCTGTGTGCTGTTTCCGTTGCCAATTCTAATAAATGTTCAAGCAGTGATTTTATCAGTCCTCCGGGTGCGCCGTGCCATACGTCCAAATCACAAATGAGATCCTGTTGATATATTAAAATGAAAGATAATTTGAAGCCCTTACCAAATGGTTAAAACCGGACTTAATTTCAACTCAAAAGTAAAGTATAATACAGACTTACATTTTTGAAGAATAATAAAATCTATGCAAATTTATTTTCGGTTTGTTTTGAATTAATTATTTTTCTTAACGATATATCATAAAATTTGTTTGCATAAAGTGCTTATTAGCATCTGTATGTCATTATCACTAACCTGAGCAAAACGACTACTTTTTGATTGAGTAAGAATAAAAGTAGAAAGGAATTTATGTACTAACACTTATATGTATACAGTATTTTTAACCAGTGTATTTATTATTATTATTTTTTATAGAAGAGGAGGCAAACGAGCAAGTGGGTCACCTGATGGAAAGTCCGCCCACGGACATCCGCAACACCAGGAGTATCACAGATGCGTTGCCGACCTTTAAGGAATGAGTACGCTCTTTTCTTGAAGGTTCCTAAGTCATAATCGTTTGGGAATATCGCCTTCGGTAACTGATTCCACAAAGGTGTTATACGGGGTAAAAATGTCTTTGGAATCGCACAGTTGTATTATTATATTATTATATTACATTTATTTCTATTCATACACTATTTCCATATGTTTATCTAATCAATGTAGCAAGCAAATAAACAGTTTAATTTGGTATTACATGTTTGTCCTTTATTTATCTTTATAAATTTATTTATTAGTTCACAAATAAGTAAAACTAAGATTATAATATAATATTTTGTTTTACCTGAAATGCCGTAAGATTTGGTATTGAAGAGGTTTCTTTTTGACTGTCCACTGTGCCAACAAGTCCAAATATTAGGTGTAATATATGAGAATTGAGTAATTGCTTTTTCCTTTTTAACAACATAGCTAAAGTTTGATATCCTTTCCGTCTGTCCATTTCAGATTGTGCTGCTTTATTTGATCGTACTACGCAAACCAGAGCTTTCACTCCAGCGTACAGGCACTCAACATCTTGGGCCATTGCTATTAAACCTAAAAGGACTGAACAACCTCCGACAGTATCAATCTGAAAAAGAAATACACGTATTCAATTTTGTAGTAAAATAGTAGGGAGAAAGTGAAATAGTGAACTTACCTTATGAAGTTCGATCTTAATTATTTAGCAATTATAATCATTTAGATTTTACATTAAAGTAAATAATTTATATATGCTACGCTACTACAAACTATTTTGACTAATTATCAAACTGGCATTTTTATTTACCACACATTTATTGTACTGTGGATTATTATTACGTGCAGTGTTTTGCAATTCGATAAATTGATTCTTATGGCCAAGTATCCCCCAAAAAAATCTTACAAACGCAAAAGTTCTTATAATAAGAACTAACTTCAAGTAATTTTTCAACTAAATAATTGGCTTTTTAAATTTGAAACTAAATAATTGGCTACAACTTCATTTATTTTTAGTTTTTGTATAAAACAAAGTAATATAAAATAATGTTCAGAAAAAGACACATACCATAATGGCAGCTGGTTTAGGACAGAACACTCTGACACCAAGATAACCAACAACTGTTCCCCCTAAACATCTTGCTGGACCCATTAAATGACCAGCGGAATTGTGGAGTATCCGTATCGGTGTAGCATTTTCGTGAGACGACATGCCAAGTTGTTTAGCTATCGCCTTATTATCGTTTTTACTGTATACTTTTCGAATCTTGGCTAATGTTAGTTGTGACATCGCTCTCGCATTAATTCCAAACACAACTTTCTCCTCAGCAATCAACGGAGCGAGTGGTTCTTGGTTTTGTCCAGGTGGTAGTGGAGCTTGTAACGTCCCAACATAGTGTGGACCCAACTGGTAAATTGTAGAAATTGTCTGAGCAGATAAAACCTAGAAATAAATTTAAAACTTAGGGCTACGTCACGTTCCTATGTTATATAAATAGCTCTTAATTAGCTTAAATTACTCGAAGTAACTTTTAAATTACTTAAGGTTAAATCAATTTAAATATGACAGTTTAACTCACTATTAAATTTAACCCAGTAACGACATGAGGTAACAAGTATAAGTGCTAGCTTACATCAGGTTTTAGCCTGGTTATTTATTATTAGGTAGCATATATGAGGCCAGTGCAGTGTTATTGCAGCTAATGTAATAACCAATGAAACTATTGGTAATAGTTTCATGTAGGAATACGTCCAGGTACATACCGTACCTCCCTTCGCTCCCTCGATTCTTACTGCTTATACTGGAAAGTAGGTAGCCAATCAAGTTCCTAGCGAGGTTTAATAAAAAAGGTATTTTCCAGCCCGTCTCCCCACAGAGATAGCCAGAGGAAAACCATGGCATGGCATCCACTACCAACCGAAGATATTATGTAGAACAATGTGATAAATGGCAAGCTTATCGCCAACCGGGCACATATCCAAACCCGAGCAAAGTTGTTTTTATGAGAAAATTGAAAAATAAAACATTTCATTTTTGTTTTCCGATCCGGGATCGAACCCGGGACCTCATAAAGTTAAGTCCAACACCGGACTGCCTTGTCACACAAGCATTTAAAAGTATAATTGTGGTAAAAAAATTGATCTGGCGCGTACACTTGACGAATCATTGGCATGTTTGTTATCCTAGGATGCGTGATATGTCTACGAAGTAGGATTAAGAACCGCGTACAGTGCCTGTGATTTACATGTACGATACTTTCAACGTTTCTCATAAACGTCTAGTTTCTTTCTTTCTTTCTTTAGGTTTTTGCAATCTCGTTAATATTTGGCCATTAGTCAAGTAGAAATGTGCATCAAATTTTATATCAATTATAATTAGTCAACAGTCATAAGTCGTCAGTAAGTCATGTCAGGCTCTTGGGTAAAGCGGTGGCCTTATCACTCCAGCTCATGTAATGAGATTTGGCGGCAACGAGGAAATACACGATACGCTAATTTCTTCATGATTATTTCATTTGTGCACTTTCACTGAACAAAATTGTACAAAATGCCACCAAAATTGACTAATTTCACTCAAAAGCAACACGAAATTCAATAATTATGAAAAAACTTCGACCATCTTTTCTCTCGATGGCGCCAAAACTCAACGTCTAGTTTAGTCACCGTTTCGTCAGTAGAACAAGACTTACGTCCTCCAGCAGCAGCGCGGGCCCCTGCCGCCAGACGAGGCGCGAGTACCGGCGCCACTGCGGCGGGGAGCCCACCACACAGTACACGCTGGCCGCCCCCGCCAGCGTGGCCGCTCCTCCCCCAGGGTTCGCACTCACGTAATGCAACTTGCCGGAATGCATGTGCTGACCTGACACACAAACATTCATTATGGAAGTTTTCCGATCACAGTACTGCTGCACTTTGACACTTTATGATCAACGTTAATTGTTTCAACTGCAGCAATGCATTAATTTTACTTTGATAAGTATTGATTTCACGCCGTGCGCGCAAACGATACTAACCCAGTAGCAGAAAATATCAAATATCTCATTAACTTTTACTTTCATAGAACTTATTTGTTCGGCCCCCGCAGTTCGCAGTGCAGTATTCCTGCCGCCATAATATCAGCGCTTGCTATTGAATTGTTCCGGTTCGTAGAATAAAGTAGCCGGTAAAATTACTTTTGCTCGGGGCTTAATATCCCAACCTCAGGTTGGAAACTTACCATTGCCACCTTTGGTGTCTCTAGGCGGCGTGAAATTTTCACTATCAGAAAATCTGTCTACTTTTTTGCTTCCAATATCATAAAATAATGCTCTGGAAAACTATTCGTTTCTTCATAGGAGTCATTGGCCATCTCCATAATAAAACATGTTATTATAGTCCTATAAAAAAAAAAAGTAAGTAAGTATCTTCACGCCCATATCCCCGAAGAGGTAGGCAGAGGTACAACCAAGGCACCCACGACTAGCCGAAGATACTAAGTCCCACAATGTGATAGGTGGCAAGCCTATCGCCAACCGGGCACATTTCCAATCCCGACCAACATTTTTTTTTATTAGAAAATTGGAAAAATCCAATTTTCTTTTTGTTAAAATAGTCCTATATTGTTCCAAAATCCAACATATCCCGTCTAAACTTGTCCAAACTTCAACGAAATTAAAATATTTCAGTGCGTGTATTATAGAAAATTCATAAGAATACACAAATAAGCCATATTAAATGGCTATTTGTTGCATTTTTTCATTACATATAAAATCAGCTGTTTGAAATTCAGTCAGCCATTTTGTTGATTAAGGATTTAAACAAGGCTCCGTGGTTGTTTAAAGTGACAGCTATTTAAGAGTATACTTTAACGAATGATTAACTCTAAATAGCGTTTATGAATAAAAAAAAAATTTAAACATTATTTAAATTGGTGATTAAAAGTTAAACAACGTTTATGAATAAGCCTGTTAAACTTTACCGTCTAAGTAGAGAGAGAAAGAAGAGTTCTTGAGAACAGCGCGACTGAAGACTAGAGCGAGATGATGCCACTGGCCCTCGTGTTGCAGGTCCGGACACCACACGCGCGCGCCGAACTCGCCTCCCCCCTCCGGCTCCCACTCGCCCACATCTGTCAGACATCAATCTTCATATTGTATAAAACATGCAACCATACAACAGACTTCTAACACAACTTAACTAATAGTACTATGTACAGAAGACGCACTGCTGTACAAAACGCAAGTGGTATTGTTATATGTGTAGCAAAGGCTCACATTGCTTTGAGCGAATAGACATCATTTACTGAGAAATTCACGAATACCAAGAAAAATTGCAATTTTAAGACGTTAATTGAAGGCTAAAATAAAAGGCGTAGCTGAAATAATTGTGAGTACATGTCATTAGACATGTTTTTTTACTAGTTTTAGTGTTGAATCTTCAAGAGATACGCTTCCTTATACTACGTAATTTGCGGAGTGGAAATACCCCTAGGCTCTCTTAAGTCTAAACAATATGTACGGCGACCGCAATTATGTCTATAGCATTTTACTTAAAATTACTCATCGGTATACCGCGGACATAATCTCAACCATAATAGATTTAATAGATTAGTTTTTCATTATTGTTTTTTTTTAAACGAGCGATTGAAATAAGGTCGGAATGTATTAATATGAAAAACAACATGAAACCCTTACTGTGAGGTACTATAGTCTCTTGGGTTGAAACAATAATGGCCTTATCTCTGGCAGAGAGAACTACAGTAAGACAGACGAGATGTTCGTCCCTACTGTTGTTGATGTTCCGTACGAGCGTCAGCAGGCGTACGCAGTGCGGGTCCGTGCGTGGGTCCGAGTACTTTTCCACACATATCCATGTTGAATATGTCAGTCCTGTTTGTGGTGGAAATACACGATCACCTACAACACACAAATTATATTCCAATTGGAATATTAATCCACCTAGAAAAAACGAATTTCTTGAACTGATAGCACATATCGCACAACCTAAGTACTACCCATAAATTTTAGCTTTTACATTTTGAATACTTCTGTCTTATAGAGTTGTATAAAGCATAAATAAATAAAGTCAATCATAATCATATTAAAATACGTATCCACTCAAATAAATAAAAATTTAATGTCTGTTTATAATTTGCTTTATACTACATACATACAAATGCATATACGATACATATACCAAAATATTTTTTTACTATTTGTTCTGGCTAAACATATTTTTGTTGATGTTGAAGTTGTTGTTGATTTCACTGGCAAGTTGTTGATGTAATAAGGAGTAACTTAGCCCACTCTTATTTTAAGCCTTTTTTGTTGTAGCGGACACAGCTAGTATAAAAGTAAAAGAAAAATGTTCTTTGTATTCCCTATAAACAGTTAAGTTTAATGTCTAAGATGTAATACAATTATATTATATAATTTCGAATATTTTCATTAAGACTTAGGTTCACAAACTAATACTCCCCTAAAATAAAACATCAAGGATTATATTAAGATGTGTTACAATTGTTCGGGTGAGACGAAAAAAAAAAGTCTTCTTCAAGTCTATAGGACATATTATGATTAAATATCTGACATTTCAATGATTATGCAACGATTGTATACATTTTATTATGACAGAAAAATGTCAACTTACCTGATCCAATGCCACCAAGCGTAGCAGTATCTTGTGTTCCTAATGCGTTTAAATTGGCAGACTGTGGTGCGATACTTGGCAAATATAAGCAACCGAAACCTTCCGCAGACATGTCGAACTCCACAAAAGGTGGCGGAGTACATGAATTTTGTGATCTGAGAAGAAATTTGTTTGTATTTTATAATACAATGTTCTACGCCCAACATTAATAACCTACCTACAGTTAAAGATAGGCCTTGTAGAATTTTGGTGCTAAGATATTTTTGTTAATTATTGAAAAATAACAGAGGTTATCCGGCAACTAATCAAAACACCACAATCTCTTATCTGAGATAGGTTATTAATATTGACCGTGAATCAAGTAGGATACGTGAATCTAGGAGGAGTAGTAGTACATCAATTTTGTGATCTGAGAAGAAATTTGTTTGTATTTTATAATATCCTTGTGATAAAAAAAAAATAATCTGATGTTCTATTTACGTCTGTATTAAAATTTAAGTCATGCATATCTTTTTTTTTATCATAATATGAAAATTTTATTTGGGTTAAAGCATATACCACTTTCTATTCGATAAGATATTTTAACTGACTCCAAAAAATAACTTTTTAATTCGACTTTATTTTAACTTACCTGTAATCTCGTGGCGTCGTCATAGAAACTAATGTTTTAATGCGGGTAAGTGGTACCGGGCCACCAGGTTGCCAAACTTGTCCAGGTTCTGGTGCCACACAATTCAAAGGGTTGCCCATTCGAAGAAATTCACTACAAAATGAATGTTTTTTATTGTTATGATAAAATGAGACTATACACTTGTAACAAGTATCTAAATAAATTGAATATGTTAGTTTATTATGCAATAAACATACTACTTTCTTTATTATTGACAGGTTATGATCACGCAAATTGCTATACGCTATAAATAAACTGCTATTAGTGAATCTCCCCCTCCAGTTCGGTTCGGACAAACAATACAGCACTGTCAAACTTTACACGACCATTACTTTTAAATGGTCAATTCGCTGTTCTTCAGCAAATTAATACCGGTAAGTTGACAAAATTTTGATTCCCCACTATTCACAAGATGGGTTAGGGTTTATTGAGCAGTGTGTAGGTAGTTACCGCAGGTCCCTGGGACGCAGCGCGTGCGCGGCCAGCCGCTCGAGCACGTACATGGCGGGCGCGTGCAGCGGATGGCGCTCGGCCCGCAGCGCGCCCCCGCACACGCGCAGCACCACGCCCGCCAGCCCCGCGCCGCACATCACCTGCTGGTTGCGCTCGCTGTGGAGCCGACATACTCCTTCATATCACTTGCTCACTTTCTATTTAGAATGACTATGCCATCTAAAACTCCATCTTTTTAAAAGCTTAAGACAAAAAATAAAGAAAACAATTTTTTTTTCTCTTAGGAAAGTAAGGAATATTATATGTTTGAGAGAGGTTGAGGTCAGTTTTAGGTACGTACCAGTGTTATAGATTGTCAACATGTCTTCACGCAATAGATTGATGAAAAATGTCAAGCGGGACTTGCATTTAATTTTTAAAGCGAAAAATACATAACATAAAAAGGCCAGGGGGCTGATTCCGTATCTTTTTAAAAATGATCACTGGATAAAGTGTACATCAAATAGCTGTCAACTGACGTGTTTTATATTTGCTATCTCTTGTGGCAAACAGAAATACAAATACAAAACTCGTCATTTGACTGTTATTTGATGTTCACTTTAGCTAGTTATCATCACTAAAAAGATACGGAATAGCCCCGCAGATGTAAACAGGTTATACAGTTATTTCGTTTCGTATCCTCACTGATTTTACCAAGCGTTCCCACTTGCGTGATTACTTTAAAAAACAGTAAAAACAAAGTTACAATATCAATAATATCAACGTAAAATTAATCAGCCAATCACAATAAAGTGTAGTGAAAAACACTGAATACTCACCTCCTAACAAGACTTTTGAGCACATGCGCCAAGTAGTCACGTATGGCCCGCGAGTGTCGGTGGTGTTCGGGCGGGCGGGGCAGCGCGGGCAGCAGCTTGGCCAGCACGATGACGACGCCCGAGTGGACCACCCACGGCTCTGCCCCCGCGCCGCCCGCCGACGTGGACAGGTTCAGGGGCGTGCCGCGGCCGGCCGGCTTCGTCTGTAACGTATGATAGCAATGTATCTGACACTGCCAACATTTTGGTTACTACTACTTTCTAAAATACAATTAACTAGTAGCTGTTTCAGCAAATTTCGATACAGCTACCGCCTTAATTTGGTGACACACATCAGCGCCAACCATTTTCAAACCATCCAGGAACCCATAGAAATGTAGTTAGAAAATTTCAACCAAATCGGTCTATACATATAGGACTTTTGTGACAAACATAAGCATAATGATATGTACTTTACAAAAAAAATACTCAAAATCGTGTCTAAATATTCTGAACTAGCTGCTACCTGCGGCTTCGCCCGCGTTTTCACAGAAACCCGGTGTGCGATCGGGATTTAAAATAGCCTATATGTTAATCCAGGTCACAATCTATCTGTCTTCCAAATTTCAGACAAATCCGTTCAGCCATTCGAGCGTGAAAGAGTAACAAACATCCATACATACATACTTACAAACTTTCGCATTTATAATATTAATAGGATATTGAAATAAAAGAGTAAAAAGAATTAATAAATTAGGATCACTTTTAATATTCCATATTTACATACTCAAGTTGAATGACGGCGAGCGATTTATGGACATCAGCTTTTTAGCAACAATAACTATTTTATACTTTGCTTATTTTATTTATGACTTTTTTATTTATTTTTAAAATATTAGCATTAAAAGTTTACTTTACTAGCATATAACTTTAAATTTGGACCCGCTTTGTTTTTGTTGTAACCTTTTCAATTCTTCAGGATTTTGTAAAAATTAAAAATTACTTACTTTTTGTCTTATACGTGAAATATGAGATTAGGAGACAAAACACTGAAGACTAGATTAACCGTGACTAAGTTCTTATCCACGTCTTCAGAAGGAATGGGGTCCCCATTAAATGTTTCACGAGTCGGGGTATAGGAAAGAGTGGAGGTCGGTCACTAGGTCGTACATGCGATGGACTGACCAGATCAAGTCAAGTCTACTTTGGGCGGTCCCATGCACAAGTGAACCAAAATGGCGACCAACCGTGCAAGAAGGTGGGAGATGGTAAAACAAATATTGGTATCAGCAGCAAAAAAAAAAAGGAATGAAAGTGAAGAAATTTTAAATATAGCCCTATTGCCATTGCCTCACTTACTTTGCCACATTTACCTGAATGATATAAAGTAATATTTACCTCATTAATTGCAGAACTTTGCCTCGTCAGACTTGGTGATTTTACGTCTAAAGAACCACAGAAGCTTGGTTTGTCAAATGAATCTAGAGCCACATCATATAGCAACCTTAGTACAACACAAGCGTGGACAAATACAACTGGTACATTTTCTGGAAACCTAAAAAAACATTTGGATAGACATTTGCTACAAAGACAATAAATATTACATTTGATTAAAAATACATTACGTCATCTCCAATATATTTCCGGTGAATAATTCGTGAAAAACTTCGTACAATTCCTGCTCGCCTGGTTCCAAATCATTTTGTAATTCTACGTCTTCAGTAAAACAACCCATCAACCTTATAGTTTCATAGAGTGTTGTCATACAAATCTAAAACATAAAACACTGAATATGAATAAATGTAAAAAAAAATTGATACATCAACTAATTGAAGGATAAAATTAATTTAAACACTGTGAAACTACAAAACAGACTTCAATTTATGTAATTCATAAACTAAGTAAACGAAAATTTAGTGTTTCAACACACTTTTCGGATCAGATTTCTATGGGATCACTTTTGAAACACGAAGTGCTTTACAAGAAAAGAATTATGAAAATCCATTTATAATTTTCGGAGTAAATTATGAAATCGGTTGACAAAATTAAAGAAGGGACATAACACAAATTTATTTTTTATTTACATTCATAAATTATAAGACAAACCTCGTGGTGAAAAAACTTCGCATTGGCCGGTTCAAATCTCATCGCTGTACTAATTGTATAGAAAACTATATGAATTAATTGAAGCATATCCCGATCTATCGGCTCGTCTCCTTTTAATTTGCCTTCCAATGATACTAAAACGCTGGTCACGTAAACGAATCCGCTGACCTAAAAATATTAAAGCTATTGAAATAATATTAAAGTCCAACGAATGCTGAAACCATTCTATTTATTTTATTTCGTTATTGGTACTAGATAGACGTTTTCTCAAGCGGACTAACTAGTATGAGTCAGTCAATAAGTTCAAGTATTATTTTTAGGTCTAACAGCGTCTTGCGCGTAAGCTAAGTTTACATTGCCCCGTAAATGCATTTTAAAATCCAAACTCATACGAAAAAATTCAAACGTATTCCTTGGTGAAGCACTACTTTTACTATTGTTTTTCAGGTTTAAATATATATAAATTTAAACTTTTTTTCTTCAAATTTAACTTCTTTTTCACATATGCAAAAACTTGGTGTGCTCAATAGAGCGAGACAGTATTTCAAGCCGACCCATAGCTTATACAAAGCGCAAATTCGGCCTCATATGGAGTACTGTTCTCAACTCTGGACAGGGGCTCCACAATACCAGCTCCTTCCGTTTTACCGCATTCAACGTAGAACGTAGAAATGTTAGGTCACTCATTGTTTTCTACCGCATCTATCATGGGGAATGCTCTGAGGAGTTGTTTGGTTGGGTACCAGCCGCCTGATTTCCACCTTCGGACATCGCGTCAGAGTTTAAACAATCGTGCCTATCATCGCGATCTACAACTGTGCGATTCCGAAGACATTTTTCACCCCGCACAACACCTTTGTGGAATCAGTTACCGAGGGCGGTATTCCCAAACGATAATGACTTAAGAACCGAGATAAGGAAAAAGGGCGTACTCTTTCCTTAAAAGTTGGCGACGTATCTGTGATACTCCTGATGTTGCGGATGTCCGTGGGCGGCGGTGATAACTTTCCATCAGGTGCCCACTTGCTCGTTTGCCTTCTTTTGTATAAAAAAAAGAAATATATATTATTGGTTCGTTTTTTTATGTAATTAGATTTTGTCTAGATCAGGTTTGATTTGATTTGATACGATTACGCCGATATTTGACACGCGTATTTTATAGCGAGTAAGACATAATCTAGATCTAGACTGGTAGTTTTAGAGGTAGGTTGCTGAGGAAGAACTGTACATTTCAAGTCACAATAACTAGTGTTAACATAGATTAATCGATTTATGAAGTAGCTAATAAGTTACCTTTCTAAATATGGTCCTCGTTCGGTGCGAGTCCCTAAGACAGACGAGTAGGGCTTTCAGTATGTGCAGCTTAAGGCGCAGCGCCTCGGCGGGCGCCGCGTGCATCCCGCATAGCAGAGCCGACATGTCTTCTTCCCCAGACCCGCTCACTATCAACTCGCGTATCACACCTAACGAGGACAAAATAGGGAATATGAAGGATAACTTCGTATAGATAAAATAAATAAGTTAGTCTAGTCGGAGAGCCTGTACTTCAAATTCCTGAAAATTATTAGGTATAAGCTAAGCAGACGTTTTTGCACTCGAAATAATTGTGTATCGAAACATACGTAACGTAAAGCGCAAAACGTAAATAAAGTATCTAGTACATTCTCTAAGAAATACAACCAAATTTAAAAGTAGTTCTATCTCGTTCCTTTACACAGCGTGCAAATTTATTTTTTCTTTCTTCAATATTCGTCGAAACGCTGAATTGATCAGTTGATTTCTGACAAGTGAAATATCAATCATTTGACATTCATTCACTTATCAAGAGCCAACTTTTAAAATGAATGAACTCTTAAAATTGTTTACTAAGTATACATTTCTGGTACATTATTATCCATGTTTAGTTTGTTTCAACATTTAGTTTGGTTTAATACACCAACGTAACAGTAGATATAGATGGCGCTAATAATTATAATACTGGCATTACATCTAAAACTCTGTGGTCAGTAAATATTTTCTGGTCCACAAAACAACAGATATAATCAACATACCTAATGCTTTACTCCTACAGGATTCATGAACCACCATTCCATGAACACATTTCGCGCCACCACAATCCCTAAAGACATTACAGTTATTCACGTTGCCACTTAGCAACGCCGTCAATCCTTCCATCACCAAAGCACCTAACTCTTCCTCCTCCTCATCAGCATTTGGATCTCTTATCAAAGAATCTTGTCTAGACTGTCTTTTCCTACGTTCAGGCGCTTTAGGAGATTCGCATACATTTTTGTCAATTTCCTTTTTCTTTTCTTCTTCTAAAAGTTCTTTGTCTTTCAAAAATACTGCATACCGCGAAAGACAAGTTACGAATACCTCTAACATACCAACATCTCGGTAAACATCTTTGAATATTGCATTATGTCTAAAAAAATAACGATTATTAGTTACGTGATTGGGTTGGTTTAAAAAATATATTATTTATAAAAAAAAACTTACTTTAATATATTTAACAGCGTCTTCATACATAATATACTACAGCTTTTAGATTTATTCGCTTTTAGTAATAAGGAAAGTGATATCAACTCTTTGCAAGGAACAAAGTTTAATTGAAAAACAATAAATTCGAGCAGTTCAAAGAACTTTTCTTGTATTTCCGTGTTTTTCGTGTGTATCCTTTCAGAAAATTGGCTTAATGTGTTTTGATTCTCTAATATAAAATAGTTGGCGTTGTCTGCGTGATAAACACTAGATATGGCGTCGAGGATGGTACAACAAAGTGCTGGCGAAGAAGATTTTAGAAACACCGATTGTAAAACCTAAAAAATACAATATAAATAGAAAAAAATTCAAAATGCAAAAAAAAATATGCTTTATTAATTATTACTATATTTATGCAGTAATAGAGGACAGTTAAACAATAACATCAAATTATGTCTAATCTCCTAAGTCCGTTTCATAGGTTATAATAGTCGAATTAATAAATAAAAACATTAAGATTTTCGATGCCCCAGGTCGGGCGGCAAAAAATAATAAAATTGTATATTTTCAAAAAAAAAAATTTGTAAAAAAATAACGTTGCCCGGGATTGGATATGTGTCTGGTTGGAGATAGGCTTGCCACCTATCACGTTGTGTCACTAACGGCCAATATTAATAATCAATCCTAATCCAAAACTCGCTGTCCAAGATTGATATTTTGATCCATTTTTATGTTATCGCTTGCCAATAATATACCTGTGCACAGGATAAATATGGGAATGAGGTATAGGATAGGCCGGCGGATACGCAGCTATCTAGATTGCTTGAAATCCATTAGATTGAGATACGTCATTAATATTGGCCGTAAGTGTCTTCGATTAGTCGTGGGTTCCCGGGTCGAGATTCTGCCTACACCTTCGGTGATATGGGCGTAAAGATACTAATTTTTAAGATGTTGCAAGGAGAGAACTATAAAATGTGATATATTTTTTATGTAATAAAGATTCTGATGTTTTATGGAAGAAGAAGTAAATGAGCCCTCAATTTAATAGGTGTTATATTATTGCCGCGGCCGTTACACCTTTTATCCTTTTTTTTTAGGAATTATTCCATAAATTTGTATTAGTATATTCTCATTGGTCCAGGTCTACTCTGTAGCATAGACTTCCAGGCAGCTCGTAAGAGGCGAGTAAAAGTTAAAAACGTCATAGCTAATAAAACCACTGTTTTTATTTACTGGTAAAGAGCCCTGCTGCCACTCCTCCGGTCAGGGATCAACTACCTTACTTATTCCTGCCGGTACAATGACAGTATCATGTTCCGATCCGGAGGATAGGGTAGCCGGTAGACTTGCACTATTGTCCTAACACCTTGGACATAAGACAGCGACGCACCTACTCAGACAACATGGATGGTCTATTGTGTCTATAGGATATGGTCATCTCTTACCATCGACCATACATCCCAATAGACGCCTATTCTTAATAATTTTTCTTTGAAACAAGTTTGGCAAACAGCTGAGGTGCGGGGAAGCGAGGAACTGCTTTCTTATTGGCCCTTGCAATGACAACACGTCATACTCATAAACAGATATGTAAGATTAGGGATGAGACATATTTAATACGAACAATATATTTTTCGATATGCCTTTTATTTTATGAAGCATGACATTGTAACCGATTATATCGCATTTTGTAATTGCACGTCGCATCGCAGCTATGCAACTCAACGTCTCAAGGTCACACATTTTTGCGGTTGAGAGTAATATCCGTACTTGAATATATTAGGTCCTTACATCTGTAATTCGCGTTTTGTAGGGGAGGAACATAAGCCGAATATTTTTAATGTAATATATTTATTTAATCAAAGTATGAGCCATTGTTTCCTATGCACATTTGAAGATAATTATTCATTGATCCCTCTACTAAAAAACCATTCTAACGAGAATCAATAAAATCATTGGACGTGGTTTGGACTGCCCCATCCCAATTGAATTTTTCGAAAAAAATAATAATCTGTTGAAGTTTGGTTCAGGTGCATGTTTTTTACATTCCAATTGATGCTCTTCTAATTGAGAAGCCGTCTGTTTTGCAGTATGTGGTCTAGCATTGTCATAAAGCAGCAGTGGTGGAAAGTGAATAAAACAATCTTATGCAAAATGTTGAGATTTAATTCACTGTTTTTGGAATTTGGAATTCGGAAACCAATTCTCTCATCTGGTTTCTTTAAACCAAATTAGAATTTTTTATTTTGTGATCTTGTGGATAACTGATATAAAAGACATACTCATCAAATTGTTTTTATTCATTCGAGTATTTCCCACCTGAACTACAGAATATCGTTGAAATACTGTAAACAAATTAGTCTTAAAATTGTCCCAGCCCTTTGAAAGTTTTATGACATACTGACTCAAACATAGCCTATCGGAACCAGTCTTGAATTTATATCACCCAGATAACCACCTAATGCACTTAAAAGAGTTCAATAAAATCGGCTCAACTATTTATGAATTATTCAATGATAAATAACAGCGCCCTCTACCGCAGAAGTTCAGTTTTCCGTAGTATTGCTAAAGGTCCACTGACTATAATAGGCACCTCGTAAGAAGCGAGCACAGGTAAAACAGGTAATTGTCAATAAGATCACTGGTGATACAGTGATGTTCAGCAACTTCCCAGGGTAGTTATCCACCGCCTTACCCATTCCTGCCGCTATAATGACAATGTCACATTCCGATTCGGAGAGTAGGGAAGCCAGTAGATTTGCACAATAGGCCTTACATTCCGACCATACAAAAGCAACGCACCAGTAACATCAATGGTGTCTATAGGCCATGATTATCTCTTACCATTGAGAGCCGTGTGCTTATTCGCTGACTTCTCACATGAAAAAGAATAACTATCCCGAGGCCAACTCAAAAGTACACAGTGTAAGAAGTTTTTAATTGTTTCTGTCAGTGCTTAAATTTATCGATAAAATACATAAATACCTACATACAATACCGGTACAAGATCGGTATCCTATTCGGGATAAATAAATAAAAATATCTATAAAATAGATTAGCACATTAGTCCATCACTAGCTGTATGCAAACGAAAGTGATAGTTTGAAAACCACACGTGTAAGAAAGGAATATAAACTCGCACCTAACAATGACTGACCAGTATATGATGAACTCCGACAAACATCAAATAATTCAAAGGTAATTATAATAGTTATTATTTTTATTTAACCTACGGAAAGTTGTACCATCTTTTCGGTAATTCGAAGTGCGGCTGTCTTTACAGTACCTAACAATTAATTGAACAGTCATTTTATATCTATATTCTTATTTTTTATACAATAACGCGACAATGTTTACAGGTCACAAACCTGGTCGATACTATTTATATCTTTTTAAGTAATAAGCTACATTAGAACAATTACACTTATGTGTTGAATAACGCGACAATGTTTACAGGTCACAAACCTGGTCGATACTGTTTATATCTTTTTAAGTAATAAGCTACATTAGAACAATTACACTTATGTGTTGACAGAACCGTGTTGCCTTATATGCGGCGTCTGTTGGGATGTATGGTCGATGTCTCTTACCTACCATCAAAAGAACCTTATGGTTGTTGGCAATCTTATCATATAAAAAATGTTTTAATAACAATAAAAAACTAAACTATACAATATAACAAATACAGATAAGAATTAATATTCCATACCTGAAAAGCTTGAACATTCCTCACTGCTTGACCAGCTGCAGAAGGTTGAGGGAGAACAAACCCTTGTAACTGGAACATATCAGTGTTCGCTGTGGGCCGTAGCTCGGAAAACCCACACGCGCACAACGATGATACCATGAGAACTAAATTCCTTAATGCTGCTCTAGCTTCTGTGCCGCTCACCCTTTCTTCTTCTAATCTATGAATATGAGAAAACAATTTTAAAGATGTCCCCATTTAAGGTAAGATTGACAGAAAATATGGTCGATTTTTTTAGTTATTGATTTTGTGTACATATCGATTAAAATTTGTCAATTTCGTAGGAACTTTGTGTAACTTTGTCTACTTAAAGCACACAAGTGAAGTATTCATGAAGAAATTAGTGCCTAATTTTCTCGACGACGTCAAATCTTACTTGACTAGATTGGGTAAAGATGCCACCGCTTTACCTAAGACTCGAACAAGACCGCCTATTACGACTTATGGCTTTTTTTTCATCAATTCAACCTAATTTAACGAAATTGGTTAGTATATTTAAACTATGAAAAAAATTGAAGATAATAGATGACTCAAAACAATTTAAACCGAATTGTTATAAATTAATCTATCACGATAGTCAGTGAACCAGAATTAGTTAAAAAA
Source organism: Calephelis virginiensis (assembly GCA_002245475.1). NCBI lineage: Eukaryota > Metazoa > Arthropoda > Insecta > Lepidoptera > Riodinidae > Calephelis > Calephelis virginiensis. The sequence goes on from NJDC01002502.1 coordinate 256,307, forward strand.
ATTGGTACATCTATCGCCAATACTTGAAACCGGTGTGAACATAGCTATTACATAATAATATAGAACTATATTATACACATAGGTACACATAGTCATAAAATCAAGGGTGTGCAATATTTTTTTTATGATATTGGAAGGCAAACAAGCAAACGGATTTCCTGGCGGAAAGAAATTCATTCACCCCGCCTAGCGACACCAAAGGCGGTAATGGTGCGTTGCCAACCTGAAGCCAGGATGTTAAGCTCACCGGCTACCTTATCCTCCGAACCTGAACACGTCAACAGCAAGCGCTGATGTAATGCGACAGAAATTGGTAAGGCCAGGACAGGAATTGGTACGGCAAGTAGTACCAATCCGGGCTAGTCACTGAGAAACTCTACCGCCTAATCCAATGTCACGGTGTTACTGACGATAAGCCTATGCTCGCCTTTTACGAGCTGCCTAGCAGAAAGGCAGATGCTCTACTCTACAAAGGAGCCCGGGACCAACACAGTGAAAAATCTACTGTCGTATAGTAGATTTTACATTTTGTTCAGCCTTTTTTTTGTTTTCAGAGTTGTCATAAATATTCACAATACAAGTACTTTGTAAAGTTGAAATAAATAAAAGATAAATACAAAAGCTTACAAGACAAAAGACTACTTCTAAGACTATGATGAAAGTGAATAAACTAGAAACAACTAAAACTATTGTAAATATATAAGTAAAATATTCAAATTATCTTACATAAACAAAATTGTGCTTACCCACTTGTTAAATAATCTGGTGCGTCTTGTGTTTCATGTCTGTGGTAATAACGAAAAACAAAGTAATGAAAAAACTAAGTAAAACAATCAAAATAACAATCTAAGCAACATAATCTGTGTAGGCATTTTAATGAACATGCTTAAGCTTTTAGTCTACAAACATACTTGAGTAGAAACTCTGATAAAAATAAATATCCTTGACAGGAACGGAAGTCGTCCAATAGCAGCTGACTAATTTCACTTGAATCTTTTAGAAAGCAAAAAACTGCAACAAACATCTCTACCACCTGTAAAGTTATTATTAATTGTCATTACACAATGTTTTTTTTTAAATGATGGTCAAATAACACTGTTTCGTGATGTATTACAGCAATACTATTTCTATGACAAATTACTAATTTATTTAGAGTGCAATAAGGTTGATTTTGCATTGTGATTTGTTCAACTACTCATATAATATTGCTTTAAGGCATCACGGTGTAGCCCGAGTCCAACAATTTCATGAATTATCTGCCATGTAAATAATTTGCTGCCAAATGGGCACGGTTGTCTATAATACTTCAGCGCAGAGTAATAGTACTAACGTACAGAAGACGCACTCGTGCACACGCAGCCAACTTAAATCTTAAGACATATGGCAAAGGGTCATATTGCGCCAAGCGAATATACCCGACTTACTAAAAACTCACGTATAACCATTAAAATTGAATTCACAAGCAGTTTAAATCTTTTAGGCTATGTGACCTGGAAGATTAAAGCGACATATGAGTTATTATTTCTTAATAACCTTTTAGCAAACACAGTGACGTCTGGTACACTGGTAGGTACACTAATGGGCTAGATGTTCATACACAAATTTACATACAGTTGACTGACTGACTTTAGGAAAGAATTATACATGTCTCTTTTAAGTATGTAATGCTGGGTGATATAATTTCTAAATCTTGGTAAATCTTAAAAAATAAATAGAAAATTTTGAAAACAGCCTTTTGTGACTATGCGAATGACTACATAAGTAATAACTCATCTATTTTGTCTTCAATTCCAAGAGTATTTTATAATGATTATAGGTGAGTGACCTATTAATGGACTAATCAGCATTATCGCTTCTGTGGTTTAACGGTCCGACGTTGGTCTTGACTTCTTGAGGTCTCAGGTCGGACCACTTAAAAACTAGAAAATTTGTATTTTAAATTTTCTAATAAAGATAACTTTGCCCGGGAATGGACATGTGCCCGGTTGGCGATAGACTTGCGATCTATCACATTGTAGGACTTAGTGTCTTCGGCTAGTCGTGTGTGCCCTGGCTATGCATTTGCCAACCATTTCGGGGACATGGGTGAAGATACTTCAGCATTATTCATTACTAGATGTTACAGGTGGATACACCCGCTTATTAGGTATTTAGTTCTCCTGCGCGATTTTTTTTAGCTAGTATAGCCTCTTAACTATCTCTACGCACAAAAATAATATCACAATATGACTCAGTAGCTTCAAAAAAGAAAGATGGAGAAACAAATAAACACGATTTCAAATTTATACACAGAAATAGGGACCTGTCGTTGATAAATTTTGTTATTATACATATTATATAAAAAAATACCTCCAATGGCGTCAATTCTGGTATTTTTTGCATATTTTCGATACAAAGAGCGACACATCCTTTATCTGGAACAAATAAACATTAATATGTAAAAACAAAAATTTGCCTATGCGTTTTGACTTTTGTGTTAAAAATTGCATTATTTTTATTATAAAAGGCACGTGAATATTTCAAAGTCACATAAATATTAAGTAAATGTGATTTTCGTCCTGAGGATACTTTACAGTCATGGGTTAGTCAAATGTGCAAGTTAAGTAATGTGTATTACCAAAACTATTTGAAGGCGAACGACATAGTCTTAGTCATAGACCGAACGCATTAGAATAATAATTGGAAAAGTAGGGCACAACAGCAGCATAACAGCCTTACTCCTTAAAATCCTGAACCGACAATTGCAATGTGTTGTTCACGTGTGAAGAGAATTATAGATATTTTTTATACAGATTAAGACATCGGAGAAAAACTGCGAGAAATCAAATCTAGACACTAAAGATAGTTATAGTTAACAAAGTATCGGGCTCACTACAAAAGAGTTTCTCTTTTATGGACTAAATTTAAATTCTCAAAATAGAAATTTAGTTGTTTTTAAACAAAACTATATTTGAAAAATTTTAAAAATTCCTAACAGAGTCTACATGCGATGTAGCCAAGAAGCAGCGTGATCATGTCACGTTTTAAACAAAAATCCGCATTTAAATCGGTTTATCCGTTCAAAAATTAAGATACAGACAGACATTCACACGCGCGCACTTACGCACGCACGCCAGCACGCCATTGAAGGCTCAGTAAATAAGTGAGCATCACTAGCTCCAACAGGGCAACATCACAATAAAATAATACAAAAAGAAATGATCCTGTGGCAGAAGCTTAGGAAGTTGTTTCCATTCAATGGAGTCTTACTAATGAGCAAATATTAGAATGCAAACTGTTCGTTTGCATTCTAATATTTGCTATAGAAATCAATACTTTTTTTATAAATATTGATTGGTAAAACCCTCAGAGTCACAAACGTACAAATAACAAAAAGCAAATAGTTATCATCACATTGTAACTAAAGATGATCAAATCAACAAGTGATTAAAGTCAGATCATAATAGAATATACATAACATCAAGATGTTAATGTGTTATGTGTGTTTTAGCATATAAACACACGCATAATGGCTATGTAATGTAATGATCAAAGTTATAAATTAAGTGATAATACACTTCGTATATCAAAACTATATTTAAATATTACACACTAGATGTGTTAATTATATTGTCAAAGGATTGCAAATTGATTATGTGACTACTGTTTATCTGAAGTAACTAATAACATAGTATGTAATATGTATGTAATGTCTCGATTTTGTATAACTTATAGCAAAAAAAATATTTTATGAAATATGACTTGATAGCTAAGTTTAAAAGTAAGCAATTTTTCATAAAAATTAATACATACATATCTTCACGCCAAGTCCCTTACGGGGTAGGCAGAGAGTATCGAGTGCCAGACCTCACGATCCTGACAAA
>NJDC01002503.1:8556-21330 GCA_002245475.1 Calephelis virginiensis
TTGTTTATATTTACTTAATGCGAAATATTTCACACTGGATATTTATCTTACATATTATTTGACTAAACGCACTAATTTTTGGTTAACACCAAAACATCTTAGGCTGAGCCAGTAATTTGTGCAGTAACGTCAAAGTTAGAACGCCGTTTTTTGAATTTAAATCATATTATTCAAAAACGCATGTACCTATGTATGCTTTTGATTTTTTTAATAGTAAACTAGCTGACCCGGCAGACGTTGTTCTACAAATTTCTTAATGTGATTTTAGTAAAAAACGTGGGGGTTAGTCACCCTTATCACTTAGGGGTATAAAAAATAGATGTTGGCCGATTCGCAAACCTACTCAATATGTTCACAAAATTTCATAAGAATCGGTCTAGCCGTTTCGGAGGAGTACGGGAACGAACATTGTGACACGAGTATTTTATATATTAGATATACACGTTAAGAAGATCCGAATACAGTTTTCAGTGACCTTATATATTTTCTTATTTAGGCGCTACCATTTTTTTTTATTTTTTGGAAAAACTGCGACTACTTGAAAACTATAAATATGTTTTTAAATCTAATTTTGTTACAAATACGCACAAATTAAGAGCTATTTGTGCATGTTTATTCTACAGGCGCACATACAATAGTCTTTGAGATACGCGATTTTGCAAAACGTTACCGCAGTAGGAAACGCAATATCTCGAAAACCTGAAGACGCACAAATTTTATTTTTAGCGCACAAATATAAGCTTTCTGCTTATGCACAATTTTTAACTCTCCGATAGTTAGTTTAGAATTTTCTTGCTGGAGCAACGTTACCCCAGCAGGAAGTGTTTTTTCCGTTTATTTCCAAAACGACAACGTGCACAAATTTTTTATTCGGCGCACATTTACAGCAGATCGAGCACTAATTATTTGTCCCACTCATATCACTCTAGGTGCTACTTTCTTGCTGGGGTAACGCACACTGGTAATGTTATGTTGCCAACCTGAGGCCCGGATGTTAGGCCAGGAGCATAAGTAAGTTTACCGACTACCTTACCCTCCGAACCGGAACACGTCATGACGTTATGGTGGCAGGAATAGGTAAGGCGGTGGTACCAATCCGGGCGAGTCGCTGCGAAACTCTACCACCTAGTCAGATGTCACGGTGTTAGTGACGGTAAGCCTATGCTCGCCTTTTACGAGCTGCATGGCAGGAAGGCAGATGGTCTATTCTGCAAAGGAGCCCGGACCAACACAGAAGTTTGTGTTATTGTGTTGATGTTACACAGAACATTATGTTTGTGATATGGTACTAATTTTTATATAACAAAGGTGTGAGATGGGGAGTCGGTAGTAAGTTAAACAACAAGGGTCGGATAGATACTGGCTGTATTTAATTAAAATATGATATGATATTCAAACGAATATAAAGCTGAATTACACACTAGTAAACTCCTAAGGCTATCTCTCTACACATTACAAAGGTAGCTAATAGTATTTTTTTTAAATGGTATTGGAAGGCCAACAAGCAGACGGATTTCGTGATGGTAAGTAATTCAAGCCAAAGAGACATCAAAGATGGTAATGGTGCGTTGCCAACCTGAAACCCGGATGTTTGGCCTCGAGCAAGAGTGATTTAACCGGTTACCTTATCCTCCAAACAGGAACACGTCAACAGCAAGAACTGACGTCTTGGCGACAGGAACAGGTAAGGTGACCGGATTAGACAGACGATTCACTGCGAAGCTCTACTACCTAATCTTTTATTGAATGTCTTATTAAAATCTAAGTCTTGTTCACTTCATCTTGACGATCGCTAAAATATGCTTAAGGCCCTAAGGAAAGACTGGTCAAGTGGTTGCTAAGAAAACGTAGCCTAATAGAGATACACTTAGGTATGATATAAAACAAACAACAAAAAAGTGCGAAAGTTTGGAACTGAGGTTATAGGCTTGAGCGAGACCATAAACAAAGTGACGTCGCTAGAAATACCTGCAAGATGTCGGCTGCTGCAATACATTCTTTCGCGCAGCTATCTTACGGTCAATATTAATAAGTCATGTGTGTTATAAAGATGTTATAAAAATATTTAAGTATACTAACGTCATATTCCACCACATTTTGTTATGCAAATAATTTAATATTTATAAAAAAAATACATAAATGTTATTAAGCAAATTATTCATATTTTATTCAAACTGTAAATTAGGTTTTGATAAACTTATCATAACTGTCACATCGCTATCGCATCGCTATCGCATTGCTATGGCATCGCTATCGCATCGCTATCGCATCGCTATCGCATCGCTATCGCATCGCTATCGCATCGCCATCGCATCGCTATCGCATCGCTATCGCATCGCTTTCGCATCGCTATCGCATCGCTATCGCATCGCTATCGCATCGCTATCGCATCGCTATCGCATCGCTATTGCATTGCTATCGCATCGCTATGGCATCGCTATCAAATCGACATCGCATCGCCTGCAACCCCGGACCCGGACCAATACGACCTAGCAAGTCATTAGATAACTTAATCGTTCGTAACTTAATCGAGTTCTAAATCTAAATAAGTGATTATGTGTATGGCTGTATATATTCTCCAACACAACACAACACAACGTCTCAACATCACACATTTTTGCGGTTGATCCGGATATCCGTACTTGAATATATTAGGTTCTTACGTCTGTGATTGGCGTTTTGTAGGGGAGGAACATAAGTCGAATATTTTAATGTAATATATTTATATCATCAAAGTATGAACCATTGCTTCCTATGCACATTTGCCATTTCATAGGTAATTTTTTTTAATGTTCCTGGACAAGTTACACAAATTGAATCTATCCCCAAAGTAAGCAAATTATATGCTTGTGTTATGGGTGTTAGCCAACGATACTAATACATAAAAACCATTCGAAAGGGAATCAATAAAATTTTTGGACGTGGTTTAGACTACCCCATCGAAATTGATTTTTTTCTTTTGCAAAACGTTATTCAAATTTCGAAAAAAAATAGTTCAATTAGCTAATTAATCTGTTGGAGTTAGGTTCAGGTGGATGTTTCTTACATTCCAATTGATGCTCTTCTAATTGAGAAGCCGTCTGTTGTGCAGTATGTAGTCTAGCATTGTCATGAAGCAGCAGTGGCATAAAGTGTATAAAACAATCTTTTGCAAAATGTTGAGTTTTAATACGTAATATATTTGAAATTTGGAATTCAGAAACCAATTCTCTCGTCTGGTGTCTTTAAACCAAATTAGATTTTTTATTTTATGATTTTGTGGATACCTGATACAAATGACATACTTATTAAATTGAATTGTTTTTATTCATTCGAGTAATTCTCACCTGAACTACAAAATATCGTCAAAATACTGTAAACAAATTAGTTTTAAAATTGTCCCAGCCCTTTGAAAGTTTTATGACATACTGAACCCAACATCGCCTATCGGAACCAGTCCTGAATTTATATCACCCAGATAACCACCTAATGCACTTAAAAGAGTTCAATAAAATCGCCTCAACTATATAAGAGTTATTCAACGACGTACAACAGCACCCTCTACCGCGTTTAGTTCAGAAGTTCAGTTTTCCATCGTGTTGGCCGGACCAACTGTCCGCTGACTAAAATAGATCACCTGCCCCTCTGCCAGGCACCTCGTAAAAGGCAAGCAACGGTAACACAGGTAATTGTCAACAAGATCATTGTTGATAGAGTGGTGTCCAGCAACCTCCCTGGGTAGTTATCCACCGCCTTAACCATTCCTGCCGCTATAATGACAGTGTCACATTCCGATTCGGAAAGTAGGGAACCAAGTAGATTTGCACAATAGGCCTCACCTTCCAAACATAGGACAGCAACGCACTTGTGACATCAATGGTGTCTATAGGCCATGATTATCTGTTACCATTAAGAGAGCCGTGTGCTTGTTTGCTGCCTTCTCACATAAAAAAAAGAGTATCTATCTAGAGGCCAGCTCAAAAGCACAGAGTAAGTTTTCTACTGTCTGTCAGTGCTTAAATTTATCGATAAAATACATAAATACCTACATACAATACAGGTACAAGACCGGTATCCTATTCAGGATAACTAAATAAAAATATCGATAATATAGATTTGCACATTAGACTAGCTGTATGTACATAACCTATCCCGAGCAACATTTTATTGGAGTTTACCCCTTAAGAAACGATTTGAGTTATAAGGCCCGATACGGAAATTTTATGAGGAGTAAAATCAAGTGTAACACGAAAAGTTGAGGCGTTACGTAGAAAGAGACAAACATATGTAAGTCGTACCGCTTCAGTCCTTCAGTATTTTTTTCTCCTTCAGGACTGACGATCTCGCCCGAACAAAAGTCGAGTCGCCCCGAGCGGGTCATCATTCGGCTCCGCCACAGTCGAGTTACGTATAACATTGACATTAGTCGAATAATTTAAAACGCAGATTATTTTGTAACATACTTAATGTAATACGCTTTATTGAAGTAATATAAATAATCTGAATAATTACAGATATATGTTTGTTTCTCTTATCATTTTAGCAGATGCGTTCATTTACCATTTTTTCTATTCGATATACATATATCGTTCGTAAGGAGTAAACTCCAATCGTGCGTCATAGCTGACACACACACACACACACATTTTTCATAATTAGAAAATTGGAAAAACCCTATTTTCTTTTTGTTGCCCGATCCGGGATTCGAACCCGGGACCTCATGCAGTCAAGTCCGACAACTGAATCGCTAGATCACAAAGGCCGTTTTATCATAAGTAACAGATACGTTAATTTTAATACTTCTCCCGTGATTTTTCACAATTCTTCAAACGAAGAAAAAAATTACCCCAGACGGGATTTTAACCCGCACCTATTCGTTTCTTTCTGACAAATGATCTAACTGTTTGAGCTACATACCTACCTAGGATTCAAATAAAGTTAAGAAATGTAAAAATATTCTGCAACGTCAACTTAATAATGAAGTATAACATAGAACTATGTTTCTATGTGACATGCCTAACTGTAAGTGGAATCGATAAGATAGGAAAATAAAAATAAATCACACAATTAAAGTATTTGTCACCGAGAGACGACAGGATGCAGGATCAATCCTGTTTAAGCTGAAGTCTTTTCTATCTTAAAAATAATGTGAGCCAATAACAATTTGTATACTAAAAATAAATTAAGTGTTGTTTTTCATATTTTTCTAATTCCATAGATGTATAGCAAACCCGAACTTGTATAACGTTTACTTGAAAAAGTATAACCCGTCTAATTTAAAAGTAAGTCTAAAGGCATTCAGATATAAGGCAACTAGTGTCATATGATTTGGGCGAATAAAAAACATAGCAAACTTATTTTTTTATTTTTGGATATGAAAGTTGCACTAAACTGTTCGGTATCTTTTTAGGAGATAGCAAATATAAACTTTACCCAGTTATCATCACTAAAAAGATACGCAATCAGCCCTCTGGTCAATGAAAGTACACTGAGCCTTGCAAACTATCGGACGTAAGTCGCGGACATGACCTTGAGCGTTCCGATGTCCGAAAGACATCTGGCAGTGGCACGCCGCGCTGGACATATTTGTCACAAAGTCCTTATAATTTGTGTATTTGTCAGCCGAAAGCGTCCCCGGACGGTATACGTGCACATTCATCAGTCATGACTGTGCGCTGCGTCCGAAATTATGCTTCCACCTTTATTTTTAATTATCCCTTCTCGAAGGTCCAGTTTTATAGTTGGGAACTGTAGTACACTGCATAGTACCTTAATTGATTTACGTTGACACATGACCACGATAATAAAACAGTAAGTATGTGATGTTACTGGCTAAAATCAAGTATCTATGGCATAATTCAATTAAAACAATTCTAATGACATTTAAAAAAATCCATGAAGTCGGTTTACGAAATGTGCGTATTTTAAATAGTTAAAAACAACATAAAAATTGCAAAAAAATAAGGTAATTATGTTTAATGCCAATATTTTCTAGATTTTAATACTTCCTTATTACTCCAATCTCTTCATGCCCATATCCCCGAAGATACTCTAATGTCTAATAACTATCGACTGCTATAGGGCTGTGTCCTGTGGGATTTATTTACGTACTTACATGGTACTTATCTAAAAAAAGTAGTTCGTTGTTAAAAACCGGAATTACTGTTGGTATATAATCTAACTTAGCTTTTAAGTTTCTACACTTTTGAGGTAAACTATTGTACTTTCCACAATACACTTTAATACTATATTTTTTTAGTCAACCGGTTTTACTTTTCACAGCGTCATCAGGGCTTTATAACTAAATATAAATAAGTCTGTTTTATTTTGATGTTCAGTACCTACTTGGTTGTAAGTTACTAAATTAAAGTTACCGAGAAAGCCCTCTTGATGATGATAATAGGTACTTAAAACTGAATTCCAACCAGTGCCGACGATGAAAGTATAGATTCCTTCAAGTAAAGTTCAATAAAAAAGTATAATCGAAAAAAGTTATTCAACTTACTTTTAGAGAAAAATTATTATAGTGTCAAAGATTTTCTTGCAGATAAGAATAAATAATACATGATAACATATGATTAATTTAATTGCAGAATGTTGGGTGCGCAGGAGTTTGTTTCGCCGTTTCTTCTCCTGTCTGGCTAGGTTTGGAAACGGTGGTAGTTTACCGTAGATAGGGATAAATTAATTTACATTCTAAAATTGTGTGTATTAATAAATAATCATGTAATATCAATACAAACAAAAACAGTGTGTAAGTAGTAAATCGTAAATAAATAATTAAAAATCTATTAAAATATTTGCACACCACAAGTTGATAGAATATAAAAATAATTTAAATAATTTTGTAACATCTTTGTAACACTCATATTCCGCAAATAAATATTTTTTCTTTTCTTCTTTCTTTTCTTTTCTTTTTCAAAATCAAAAATAAAATATGTTGAAATGTTATTCTAGTTACTGAATTTTATTTATTTGCTTACGTTTGACAAATTTAGCTCTACATAATATAACCTACTTTAAAATTTGTGTTGTGAATGAGTTCAATGAAATATGACTGCTACCTAGTGAGTAGGTAACCTTGGGGCCGTGAGGACACAGTCAGGAAGGTTTTTTTTTTACTTTTGTTACTTACCGTTGTGGTATTTTTAAAATCTAAATTCAAACGGAAGACATTTGGGCGGCAAACTTATTGTCAGATATTTTCACTCCTACGAATATTTTAGTAATTAATTATAATAATTTAGAGGTAATGGAGAAAAAAAATATTAGAACGCTTGTATCTCGGTAAATAAAACTTACACGCATAACAAAAACGATTTGCCGTCGTTTCTCTATTCAAATATGGCATCAAAGAGGGGGCAGCCGGGAGGATTTTAATTTATTTTTTCCAAGTATTTGAAGGCATTGTTCCAGATGCTTCTAGGTACTGAAGAAGACAGGATTTCAGGAATCCGAATGCACACTATTATATGTGAAAATGTGTTTATTTCCATGTAATTTAAACCAGCTAGACTATTGAATCGTTCTTTTTTGAGAAATCAATTTTGAAATTTTACTGTAGCCAAAAAAAAAAACTATACAAAGTAAGTCTATTCTAACCAGTGTTATATTTTGCAGTTACATAACGAAAAAAAAATTGTGAACAATATGCCTGAAAGACGAAAGTAAGTAGTCATGAATTTGTGCATGGTACCTAATAGGTACAATTTATTTTTTAACAAACGAGTTCCAAAAAAATGTACTTACTTCAATGTTATTGGTCCACATAATCAACAAATTCAACATACAGTTATTTCAGACAATCAGAACACGCCATTTCAATTTGATGATGAGGACAAAGGCGAGTTTTTGGCGCCATCGTGAATAAAGATGGCCGTAATTTTTTTGTAATTATTTAATTTCGTGTTTATATTGAGTGAAATGAATCAACTTTAGTGGCATTTTGTACAATTTTGTTCTGTGAAAGTGCACAAATGAAATAATCATGAAGAAATTAGTGTATCGTGTATTTCCTCGTTGCCGCCAAATCTCATTACATGATCTTGAGTAACGAGGCCACTGCTTTACCCAAGACTCTGACATGACTTGTTGACGACTTATGACTAATATTAATTGAATCCCGATTTTGGTAACTTTGATTCAAATTGATGCTACAACTACTTGACTAATGGCAAAATACTAACGTGAAAACCAAAACCTAAAGAAAGAAAGAAAGAGAACAAAAGCGTAACTCACTCTGTCAATACCGGAAATATGCGAGGGACAAACCAGTTTGGCGCAACTTTCATATCAAAAATTATAAAAAATATGTTTGCTATGTTTTTTATTCGGCCAAATTATACGACACTAGTTGCCTTATATCTGAATGCCTTTAGACTTACTTTTAAATTATACGGGTTATACTTTTTCAAGTAAACTTTATACAAATTCGGGTTTGCTATGTAGGTATCTATGGAAGTCCCGCCTCTTATTACGTAGTATTTATATACTCTTTGGAACAAACTCAGTAGGTACTCGTTTGTTAAAATAAATAGACTAAAGTATATGTATAAAATATATACCTACGGCCGCACTCAAAGTTAACAACTATCCTTTTACTCAACTTTGAAAAAGGAGAAAGTAAGAAAAAGGGGGAAAATTCAACTCGTATTTTTATGTGTGTTAATCGAGTTCTCCGTAATTTCTAAACCGATATTTAAGTCCCTTTTTTTAATAAAGTATCTCCACGCCCATATCACCTAAGTAGTTGGCAGAGGCACAACCAGGGCACCCACGACTAGCCGAAGACACTAAGTCCCATAATGTGATCGGTGGCAAGCTTATTGCCAAACGGGCACATATTAATCCCGGGCACTGTTATTTTTTTAAAAAAATTTAATATATATTCTAGCTGTCCCAGTCTTGTTCTGCTATTTTTTTTGCTGTGATTCACCCTCATCATTTAGGGTTATAAAATTTTTTTTCTCTATTCTCAGAACTACTCAATATGCTCGCAAAATTTCATGAGAATAACTCAAGCCGTTTCGGAGGAGTACGGGAACGGACATTGTGATACGAGAATTTTATATATAAGATATACATTTTTTAATTTTATTTCGTTGTCCGACCGGGGATCGAACCTGGGACCTCTAGAAGTCAATTCCGACACCGGACCGCTAGAACACAGAGGCGCCTTTTTTTTCTTCCGATTTCGTCCACAAAGTCTGGATCTGGTTATAAAATCCCAGGGAAATCGAGGAAAATACTAAATTTTTGTATAACTACCTGTATGACATGTTGAAATTGAAGAAGATTTTTTACAATTTTACTCTGGTTATACTATTGTAATCAGTCATTAAGTCAACATTTTCCACGTAAAATTTTGACATAAAGATACATTAAACATTAATTGACGTCTCTAAGAGTGGCCGACAGGTAGATAGACATCTAGTAGTTAGGTTCCTACATAATATGCCGTTGATTTAATAATTTAGGTAGGTACTTTAATACGTAGAGGAACGGCGTTGAAAGACAATTTTTTTTAAAAGTATCTTCACGCCCATATTCCCGCAGAGATAGCAGATGCACAACCAAGGCACCCACGACTAGTCGAAGATACTAAGTCCGCCAGCTAAGCACATGTCGAATCCCGGGCAAAGTTATTTTTATTAGAAAATTGAAAATACACAATTTCTTTTGTTGCCAGTTGAGTAGTTATTGGTGCTTCGCTGTCTTATGTGTTTGTGTCATAGAACACGTTTGACAGTGAAGCATCTTGCCCTGCGCGAAACACAATAATGACGAGCACTGACGTTATGGTAGCAAGGCGATGGCATTAATCTGGGAGAATTGCTGCACAGCATTCTGCCACCTAGTTATAATTTCCTACATTTATGGAATAATTCAATAATCACCAGCGGGTAATGGGGTCGTCACATCCAGACTGAAAAATGTAAGAATGGAAAAGCAGAAACAGAACGCTGTCTATCTATCTATCTGCCAATCTATTTGTCACATTGTACCACGAAAGAGATAAGTAGGAAGTTGTTAAAACACGCAAACACAGTTAAGGAGAGATTGAGACAGTGTTTGGTACAGTTTAATATACTTCCTCTACCTCTCTGTTACTCTACCTCTCTACCTCTCTGCTATTCTACCTCTCTACTTCCTCTACTTCTCTACCTCTGTGGTCTAGCGGTTCAGTTGTCGGACTTGACTTCATGAGGTCCCGGGTTCGATTCCCCGGTCGGGCAACAAAAAGAAAATAGGGTTTTTCCAAAATAAAAAAAATGTTGTTCGGGGTTGGAAATGTGCCCAGTTGGCGATAGGCTTACCACCTATAAATTGTGGTACTTAGTGTCTTCGGCTAGTCGTGGGTGCCCTGGTTGTGCCTCTGCCAACCTCTTGAGGAACAAGGGCGTGAAGATACTTTTTTTAATATACTTCAAGTTTATGCGACACGAACGTTTTTACAACTATTCGGAAGTGCAAAAACTTAATACGGAGTACTAAAGGTTCGTTACTTAAGGTACTACAAAATACATTTCATATATTTTTTTCTCAATCCTAGGTCTCAAGCAGCTGGTGATGCACCAGACAAAAAGAATGATCCCAATCAGAAGACTAACGCTTTAAAGAAAGGCGATACATCAGATAAAAAGGATAATGCATCAAATAAGAAGGGCGATGCCAATAAAAAAGACGATAAACATAAAGGAAAAGGAAAGGAAGAGCCACCGTCACCTGAGCCGGAAGAGATTCCGAAGACACCTTCGCAAATAGCTCGCGAGTATGCCTCTTTTTGTCTTCTACGTAATTTGTAAATAGTTTAATAAGTACGCTGAACCTCAAACCATTTAAAAGATAATGAAAAATAAAATTAATTTATCTAAATGGTTCGGTCTCCTTTGCAGAATAGACCATCTGCCTTCCTGTGCCAGGCAGCTCGTCAAAGGCGAGCACAGGTTTATCGTCAGTAGCACCGTGACATCTGACTATGTGGTAGAGTTTTGCAGCGACTCGCCTGGATTGGTACCACCGCCTAACTATTCCTGCCGTCATAGCGTCAGTGCTTATATATAATATAAACTTTTGGTCGAGGCCTAAAATCCGGGCCTCAGGTTGGCAACGCACCATTACCACCTTTGGTGTCTCTAGGCGGCGTGAATTTCTTAGCATCAGGTAATCCGTCTACTTGTTTGCCTTCCAATATCATAAAAAAATAAAACAAACGCACGCGCACATACACGCACACATAAGAAATCTGAGATAAATATTATTTAGTTAGTTGACTCTTATTAATAAGCAGAGTGTTTGTTTGTGTTGCTGCTTTTTTACCGGAAATATATAATATTCTCTTCCATTTTCCAGAGAAGCAGAATACAGAGCTATGTTGAGAAGACAGAGGTTCAAACGTCAGTGGCCAGAGATTACAAAGGTTAAAATACACACGAAACCATGGACACCGCCGCCACCGCCTCAAAAGTTGCCACGTGTTGTGAGTTATTTAGATTATTGCTCTAGAACTAGAGAAGAACAACCAGGGAACTGATTATGTAACTCAGTTGCCCACTCAAAATGGAAAAGTTTACATCAAATAGTCAAATGACGTGTTTTATATTTGCTATCTCCAGTGAACAACAGAAATAAAGTAGAAATAGCAAACACAAATGACGTCATTTGATGTACACTTTTGCAGTTTGAGTTGGCAACAGAGATACATAATCACCCCCCTTGTGTTACAACCAGGTCAGCCAGTTTGTAAGAGACGAGTATAATTTGGTTAAACGACTTTAAATATTGAAAAAAAAGATAAGTGAAAAAACACGCGTTTTTTTAAAAAAAAGTAAGTAAAGTACCTAAGTATTTTCACGCTCATATCCCTGAAATGATAGACAGAGGCATAACCAGGGAACCCACGACTAGCCGAAGACACTAAGCCGGCGAACTTCGTTTCACCCGTTCAGCATGGGAAACAATTAAGTATTATTTTTCCCATTTTCCCTGCAATTTTCCCGGTTTTTCTCTTCTTTAAAGAACGTTCTCCTGATAATAAGTAACACAATAATAAAAGAATTATCCAAATCGGTCCAGTAGTTCTGAAGTTATACGCTTACCAACATATTTAACGATTCATTTTTATATTGTAGATTGGAAAAACCCAAATTTCTTTTTGTTTCCCGACCTCATGTAGTCAAGTCCAACAACTGAACCGCTAGACCACAGAGGCGATCATAGATAGATAGAGGCGTTTTTTTTTAAATAAATATCCCTGAACAAGTTACACAAATTGAATCTAACCCCAAAGTAAGCAAATTATATGCTTGTGTTATGGGAGGTAGTCAACGACACAAATACTTAAATAGTACCAGAATATTTTTTTAATAAACACCCAGACATCTAAATGTTCATCACACAAATGCCTGTCCCCGTCGGGATCGAACCCGAGCCTCGCGGTTGATCGGTGTAGTTAGGCGTGTATGCTAGCCACTCGACTAGCGGTCGAAAAAAGGTTGTTAAGTGTCTATAACTCAAAAACTACTTTTAAGATGTTGATAACATTTATAAGGAACCATTTTGGATTCATTTGGCTATCTTTAGAAAAAAAAAATCAAATCGCGACTTGGAATCTAATGAAATAGTTGGAGTCGGCTTTTGCAGTTTAATAATAATAATAATAAGCCCTGGGTTAAGGGCCGTATTTAGAAGGTAGCAATTTTGGGGACGACACGCATTGTGCGGAGATTCCTCAGTCTGTCTCCCTAACCACTGACGCTTTAGTTCTAAGACCACCTTCTTTGGAACTCTATTTTT
>NJDC01002503.1:31078-53557 GCA_002245475.1 Calephelis virginiensis
AGCACCGCTAAAGCTTGTTCCATACTCGAGGGTTGCCTGGAAGAGATCGCTGACTTGGCGATAAGGCAGCCTTTGTGTATCTTATAATTAAAGCTTTATTTGATGTATTTGTAGTTTCTCTGTATTTGGTGCACAATAAAGAGTTATTGTATTGTACTACACATAGATCATAGTTTACTGAAACACTTTTATATTTTTAAAAGCACCGCTAAAGCTTGTTCCATACTCGAGGGTTGCCTGGAAGAAATCGCTGACTTGGCGATAAGGCCGCCTTTGTGTATCTTATAATTTAAGTTTTATTTGATATATTTGTAGTTTCTCTGTATTTGATGCACAATAAAGAGTTATTGTATTGTATTGGATTGTATTACATTGTGTTCTTTTCTTAAAGGTAGGTCATAATTCCGAGCTGGTCCCATGTTAATCTTAATCCGACGAGTGGTTTACGAGTTATTCTCAATAATGCAAAATGTATGCATTAAATGTAACTTTTAAACTATTAGTTTCCTTTAAAAAAAAGATCAGATCGCGACGACGTAATTGAAATAATAGGAGTCGAGTTTTTGCAATTTTACTGCTCTTTTTTTCTTTGAGCTCTTCCGCGAGAGTCTATTGTGATATCGGAATAAAAGTTTCATACACATTACGATTTATATTTTGTTGATGACTTGGTCTGACAACCCCTTTGTCTGCTGGTGGTAATCCACCGACTCAGGTTAATGGATTGTTTCTCCAGTGCTTTCTGTCATGACTAAGTGTAGAGTGCTCTATTACAGCGCGCAGCTCTCCCGGATTGGTATTATTAAATGCTTGATACTTTCTGGCAAAATGTATTTATAAGTTGCAAGCATTGATATATGACTGATAATTATGATATATTTTTAACCTTTTAACCGCCGCAGCATTTTTTACTGAACGTGCCTCCACCGCCTATGTGTTACCGGTGATGACATACTGAACTGAGACTTGGCCGCTAAATGTGAGCCTCTTAAATAAGCTCAGAGTCGCTCAGCGTGATATGGCGAGAGCTATGATCGGTGTTTCTCTGCGTAATATGATCCGTAATTCGGTGATCCGCAAGAGAACGAGAGTAACCGACATAGTTCAGAGAGTCAGCAAGCTGAAGTGGCAATGGGCAGGCCACATTGCTCGCAGAACCGATAACCGCTGGGGAAGAAAGTTTCTCGAGTGGCGGCCCCGCACCGGAGGACGTAGTGTTGGACCACCTCCCACCCGGTGGACTTATTATTTGGTCAAAGTCGCGGGGAGTCGCTGGTTCCAAACGGCTGGTGATCGTGACTTGTGGCGCTCTTTGGGGGAGGCCTATGTCCAGCAGTGGACGTCCTCCGGCTGATGATGATGATAATATGATAAATCTGTAAACTGATGCATGATTTTACTTAACAATAGCAGCCCGTCACGGCTTTGCACGGGTAGACAAATTTTCCATAGAAATAACGTAGCATATGTTCAGCGATAATATCTGCTACTAATGATACAATATTTTATTGAAATAGTTCAAAGAAAATATTTGAGTTTTAGTTCTAAATATCCCCATACTTAGAACTAAAACTCAAACTCTCCGAAACCTGCGTGTTTGTATGAAAAGGGTAATGTATGTGAAGGAAGCCGGACAGGTTTGTCAGGATCGTGAGGTCTGGCACTCGATACTCTCTGCCTACGCCTTAAGGGATTTGGTTTTTAGATATGTGAGTATGTAAATTAACTTATGTAAAACTCAAACATTTTTATTCTGGCTTTGTGCGAAAATCTTAATACGGCTTACAGACACACAGGCAGATTTGACGAATCTATAAGGGTTCCGTTCTTTGGTCTTTTGGCCATGGAACTCTGAAAAATTTGACAGAAACGAAATAAACTATTATTAAAAAAGAATAGGCTTCGTCGCTAATTTTAAAGTAAGTAAGGAACTTCGTTCCAAAAAAAATACAAAGCAAGGTGTAGTTACAGTACATAAGTTTTTTTTTACCGCAGATTTGGAGCTGGAGCGTTCTTGCGATATGCTGGCGTTCATTCGTTTGTACTAGACTTTGTTGCGAATTACGGAGATCTAGAGGCGGCGAAGACTGGAAACCCTAAACCACAAGTTGTTTTAACTAATGTTGATGTGAGTTATAGACGTTTTGATTTTAAACATTAATACCTCTTTACTTATCTACGTTCTTTTAAGAAAGGTTGGTAGGTATCTTCGGAAAAAATTCGAAAAACCTTGAGAAAAGGAGGAGGTTACATTATCGACGCCTATTATGTTTATGGATGTTAATCGATTTTCCAGTAATTTCTGAACCGATTTTTTTATTTGGAAGAGCGTAGCGTTCCTCTGTCGCCTCCGTGGTCTAACGGTCTGGCGTCGGACTTGACTTCTTGTCCCGGGTTCGATCCCCGGTTCGGACAACAAAAAATACTAAATGTGTATTTTCAATTTTCTAATAAAAGAACGTTGCCGGGATTGGATATGTGCCTGGTTTTCGATAGGCTTGCCACCTGTTACATTATGGGACTTAGTTTCTTCGGCAAGTCGTGTTGCCCTGGTTGTGCCTCTGCCTGCCTCTTCGGAAATATGCGCGTGAAGATACTTTTTTTATTTCGGATTCCTTTTGCCACCAGTCTGGATACAATGATGGAATCCCAGGGATATCGAGGAAAATACTAAATTTAGTGAAGTCCACGGAAAGCTAGTTAGATGGAGATGTTTTAAAAATATTTTGCACATTTGGTTACAATTTTTTTTAAAGAAAAGTAATGTCATTTCTTTAAGATACTTAAAAAAATAACAGAAAACGTAAATAAAAAGCATTGTTTTGAATTAGTTTGCGGTTCTAGTCATTTCATTGTTTTTTTATGAACACACAGAATGTTATCTAGCAGAAAATAATAAAAAACCTAAATAAAAGAAAAACACTTTTTTTTTAATTTTTATTCGCCTAACTGTATTTTTTCCCAAAAATTACAAAACCTTCAAAAAGTCGAATAACGTAAAGTTTTGGATTATATGTTCATGACTAAATCTATTGCTTTTGACCTCATCTATAACACCCTAACAGGAATACTTCCTATTTCCAGTGACCATGTATGTATAATAACATTTGTCCACCCGCGCGAAATACGTCCTATTTCCATTTACCATGTATAATAACATTTGTCCACCCGTGCGAAGCTGGGTCAGGGTGCTAGTTGTTAGTAAATAATTAGGTTATCGGAATACGGTATACAAATAGATTAAATTTATACAATTAATCAAATATCTTACTAGCTCATCTTATTTATGACTCATCTATGACTCATTTATGACAAATTAAAATAAAGTTTTGCTAAACCTAATATTAAGGCTCAGTCACACTCGCTCGGGCGACTTCTCAAAGTTTTGTCTTTTACTTTTGAAAATGTTTTTTTTTATTTGTACTCAAACAAGTGTCATATTATTTCTAAAACAACCATATTTATTAAAATATAGATTTTAGAACATATAATCCTCTCTAAAAATGATAAACGATATGTTAAAAGTTTCATAAATTGTAAATGCTTTAAAAATATTTTTTGCTGTACTTTAGATCGTCCAGAAGGAACCCCTTCTGCGAGAACCAACTTATGAATTAGATCTGAAAGCCCTTAAGATACATTGCCGCAGTGAGTGGGAGAGCATGAACATAAATGCATTGCTCGAGAAGAAAATAAAACACGTAAGTTTTCAATCATCGCCTCTGTGGTCTAGCGGTCCCGGTGTTAGACTTGACTGCTTGAGGTCCCGGGTTCGAATCCCGGGTCGGCCAACAAAAAGGAAATTGGATTTTTCCAATTTTCTAATAAAAAAAAATGTTGGTCGGGATTGGAAATGTGCCCGGTTGGCGATAGGCTTGCCACCTATCACATTGTGGGACTTAGTGTCTTCGGCTAGTCGTGGGTGCCTTGGTTGTACCTCTGCCTACCTCTTCGGGGATATGGGCGTGAAGATACTCACTTAAGTTTTCAATCAAATTCGAAAAAAGAAGTAGGTTATATGTTCGATTCCTATATTTTTTCATGTACAGTATGTAATCGATTTCTCCTTCATTTATGAACCGATTTTAAAAATATTTTTTGTTTGAAAGGGTGTACTTTCTTTCGAGTTGGTCTCATTGCCACCAAGTCCTGATCTGAGGACGGGATCCCAGGGAAAGTATGGAAATTACTTTGTTTTTACATATTAAGTACAAATAAAATATGATTACCAAATTGTATATTTTCTAGGGACAATATCCTCATGGTTCTTTAAGCGCTGTCAGCTTAGCTACATCCCGGGCGACCAGGAAGAGGGTTCTAGATTTTTATCAGAAGCAAGCAATGAAAGATGTAAGTTTTTTGATAAATTAATAGCCCCTACAATTTAATTAATATCGGCTATCTATTTGCTTATATTACGACGAGTTAAAAAAAATGTTGTATTTAAATACATTTAGATGTAGTGAAGCAGTTTTTTCTTCATTTTTTAACATTAGCGTTAGCATTTGCCATTAGGCCATTTTAAATTTGCATAAATTATTCAAAATTAGCCATAAGTCGTCAATAAAAGTCATGTCTGGGTCTTACGTAAAGCGTTGGCCTTACTCAAGCTCATTTAGTGAGATTTAGTGGATCGAGGAAATACAAAGTACACTAATTTCTTCGTGATTATTTAATTTGTAGACTTTAAGTTTAACTGAACAAAATTGTACAAAATGCCACAAAAATCGACTAATTTCTCTCAATATAAACACGAAATTCAATAATTGCCACAACTCCGGAGTGCAGTTGTTAAACATACCAATAAATGACGTTAAATATTGTTTTAAATGTAATGGAATTAGGATGGATTACCAGAGGTTTAGAATTAGTGATAACTATTATATTATACTTCAGCCCATTGCCCAACCACCAGTGGCACCAGAGAAGCCTCCTCCACCTTTGACCATAGACCAGATTATGCAGATGCGTGGCGAGGACTTTTTTCTCTACTGTCCGACAACTGACGCTCATGCTTACGGCAGGTGTGTGTAATATTTTTTTTTACTAATAATTGTGTTTTTACGTTTAAGTTACAAATCTTGACTGCTACAATTCATACTTACCCTTAATCACTAACTTGCGAATGTAGTACGTCACCTTAATAATTTTCGTTCGAAATTCAATTTGCGCGGGAACATGTCGACCTCGACGGCCATTTTGGTACGTTTTGAACTGCTGAGGCTGCAGAAAGAGGATATTAATATATTTGTGCTGCTTATAAATAGTTAAATAAAAAATGTTTTTACCTGACGTTCAAGATTCTTATCTCAGTGTTAATGTGACGCTTACGATCAAAGTAACTGCTATGAAGGAATTTTAGGAAGAGAGCTTCAGTGTTCAAACCTAGAAATACATTAAATGACTACTGAAATTTGAAATTGATCTTTTTTTAAAACGATTCGTCTTATGTTTAAAAAGGAAAGATGCAAAATTCCAGAAGGTTGCCAAATACGTGCGTGTCCTCTCTTCCTTTAGTATTAAAAACCCCATATAATAACTGCCGTTATAAATTACTTAAACAAGATTATATCAGGTGTTTGTTGATTTTTCCGTTTTATTTTTTCTTGTTTGAATTTTTCAAACTTTTTATAGCTTGGTTATCCAAATACTAGAAATTATCATAATTCATAATTTTTATTGGTTGCTGTTTAAAGATTAAGTGGATTTTTTGCACATGTCTATGCTTTAGGTAATTTGTGTGAATTGTAATTGAATTAAGGCACATTTCACTAATTATATCTACTGTAAAGTACGAATAAGATTCCTACATTATTGTTAGTGCAACCAAATAATATGTGAGGTTTATGTACTATAAACGAAATAGCCCTAAAATTTTCACTGGCGGTAAAGTGCTGTGCAGCAATTTGGCCGGGAAGGGATCCACCGCCTTATCCGTTCCTGCCGCCATAATGAATATCTTATGTTCCGATCCGGAGGGAAAGGTAGGTCGACTTGCACAATAGGCCTAATATCTCGTCCGCAAGCCAGCAACGCATCTGAAACATCTATGATGTCTATAAGCTTATTGTCTATAGGCGGTTGTCTCTTTCCCATCAGGATATCCGTGTGCTTTTTCGCTGCCCTATCATATAAAAAATCATTCAGTATTCACTGACGAACAAAATTAATAAATAATAAAGTAGCTAAGAACTATCTCGATCACGTCAGCTTTCAAACAAAAAGTCCACATTTAAATCCATTCAAAACTTATGATGCAACAGACTGACACACACATACGGCAAATTTATGACACCTCCTTTTCCGTCGGGGGTTAATATTTATGTTAATTTTTCCCGTGTTGGTCGGGGTTCCATTGCAGAATAGACCATCTGCCTTCCTGCCAGGCAGCTCGTAAAAGGCGACCACCATGAATAATCGAAGTGATTGGTCATCAAAAGATAAGACCTACAAAAAAGGGCACAAGTTTAGTCAGTAAATAAATTTAAAAAAAAACGACGGCTTGCACTCCGGGAGTGCCGGCAGGAGTGAGAATTAGAATATTAACGTTGTGCATTTTTGATATTGTGGAATGGTTAGGGAATCATTTTGCACGAAATTGCTTTAATGATCAGTATGAAAGTATTATCATTTGTGTGGTATGTGTGGAATACAAAATTCATTTATTGCGCTATCGTACACAAACATGACAACACGAACATTTGCGCAAGCGCCTTGCGCCGTCTTACGAATTTTCGATCAGGTCACGTGTCCTGACGCGAGTTTAGAAGTTTTGACCCATTCCAAAATAAAGTGCGCAACGCCGCTAAAGAAGTTTTCACTTCAAACACAGGTCTTACAGTTCACATTCAATAATTATGCAAATATTGATCTTATTCAAACACAAAATACAGTGAAATTGATCTGCGCTAAACAAAGCATTGAAATAAAGTACAAGCCAGACAGCTCGTAAAAGGCGAGCATAGGCTTATCGTCACTAACACCGTGACATTTGACTAAGTGGTAGACTTTCGCAGCGACTCGCCCTGATTGGTACCACCGCCTTACCTATTCCTGCCGACATAACGTCAGTGTTTGCCGTAAGGTAGCCGTTTAACTTACTTTAAGCTCAAAGCCTAACATCCCAGCCTCAGGTTGGGAACACACCGTTACCACCTTTAGTGTCTAGGCGGTGTGAATTTCTTACCTTCAGGAAATCTGGCCGCTTGTTTGCCTTCCAATACCACAAAAAAATAACTCTTAACAGTTACTAGATTGTCCATAATTCACTCATGGATATACGTACTAATAAAAATAATAACAATTGGCTAAAACATTGTTTTCCATATTTTTTTCATGTTTTTTTAGTAAAATTCAATGTTTAAAATCATAACTCTGGAACTATCTATGGTAGCGAAGTAAAACTTCGAAAAATGAAAAACGCATACTTCGATAGAAGAAGGTGTTAGCTACTTTGCGAAAACCCGTACTTAAATCCAAACATTTTTTTTAATTTGCAGTTTCCCGCCAAAAAAGTGTATGTAAGTATTATGGCGTGACACAACAGGCAAAATAGTGCACTATGAATGACTTGGACTTAACGGAAGGCAAAACTCCCAATTATATTCAGCTCCACACAATACACACCACTAAACTGTTTTATTAGCACCAACAATACACATACTACTAAAAACTCAACGTACGTTCTACGTATACGTACGTATCTGCTCGACCTTCGTGGAGTGTAGTCGAATCCTTCTGATGATGCTTCGGTTACAAAGCGAAACGCACGTTGAGATTTTAGTAGTGTGTGTATTGGTAGTGCTAATATAACAGATTGTAAACGCATACGCTTCCAGAAGTGGCCACCAGGTTTTTTTTTATTTATGATGTGTATATAATTGCCCTTATAAAATAACTTAGGAGTACTTCACAATCAACTAAAGTAACTCGCTTTAAATTAATTAAGATAGACACAGAGATAATGTTGAAATTTGTATCCAGAGATGACATGATACCACGACCGAAGTCGGAAACTGTGCTTCATAGCCTGGTGGATGTTGCGGACCAGAATTTCCACTCACAGTACCAACAAATGGACCCACAGATGTGGTTACTTAGAGGAACCAGACATTTCGCCAGTTACAGGTAAAAAAATAATGATAGTAAATTTACGTTTTCATTCGCTTCTTCGCTGACTATGAGAACCAGATAGTACGAAACGTAAATTTATCAGATTTGAAACCTACCTAAGGCTAGAAGAAATTAAAGATATCAGTAGTTTTTAATTCAGACATTAGTAGGTCAGTGAAGAAGCCGACTGCTTTGTCAATTAAGCGCTTCCACCGCAAGGGTAAAAAAAGGCTGTTGCAAAAGTTGAAACTTTACCATTTTCTACTAGCCGACCCGACGAACTTCGTGTTGTTTGACACTAGCAGCTACTAACAGTTTATATGGGTTGTTACTTTTAAAAAGATATCTTTGGTCTCCGATATTAGCTTCTTAAGATAATGTTTCTCTACCTTTCGGGCCAAATGCAAGTGGAACTTGAGTAGATATTATACTAATTCGCTACGACTGGTGTAAATAACCCTGTTCTGCTGAGAGCTCTTACCATGAAATAATGGCGCTATTGTCGCCAGAATATCCTTATATTAAGTAGATGAAAAATTTAAACAGCGCCTCTACTGGTAAGTTAGAGAACAACAATTTCAGACTAAAATAATATAAACTTTGATACCTAAATTACAGAATATGATCTTATAGCAACTCATGATGAAAGCTCTCTGGAGTTTGCTCTCTTTGTTTGCTCTCTACGAGCAAACAAAGTTTTTAACTGAATGTTATTGTTATAACATTCATTAAGCAATGTTTGACCGCCTCGTTGATCGAGTGGCTAGTATACACGCCTAACTACACCAGTCCACCGCGATGCTAGAGTTCGATTCCCGACGGGGGCAGTATTAGTATCGTTGACTAACACCCGTAACATAAGCAAATAATTTGCTGTTTTTGGGGTTTGGTTCAATTTGTGTAACATGTACAGGGATGTTTATTTATTTATTTATTTAATGCATAGGTATCAAACATTTAAGACCTTCACGGGGATAGCATGTTGCGTGGCCGCATTGGCTACACTAGGAAGACTTCGAGCAAGAGCGTGGAATGAGGATACTGTGGATGAGACCTTGGATTTGGGGTATAATCTCTATAGGGTAAGTGTTTAAAACTTAGAACCTGTAGGTGGTGAGCGCGGAAACAGGCAGAGGTCTGTGTATGTGTACAAGATGGTGCACTAAAAGAGGTGCTCAACTCGACGGGCACATTTTGTTTTTACTTGCTCCGCCTATTTTAATGTCAATCAGTAGTTTTGCGACAAGGATATATTAGGTAGGTACAAGATGTTTGCCAACGACTTTGTCAGCGTAGAATAGTTATGATTTTCATACAAACTTTCTTCCCATGAAGAAAAATAGGCTTTGTCTGAATTTTGATAAGATTTAATCAAAACCAGTTTAGCGGTTTAGCGGCCCAATGGAACGACAGATAGACTTTCGCATTTACAGTACATATTAGTATTGTATTAGGGATAAATCTTAATATGATATATAAATTACGTGTCACGTTGTTTGTCCGCGATGGACTCCTAAACTACTTAACCGATTTGAATCAAATTTGCACACCGTGTGCAGTTTGATCCAACTTGAAAGATAGGATAGCTTACATCTCAATTTATAATAAAAAAATTAACACCCGAGCGAAGCCGGAATAGGCAGCTAGTATAGGTTTTTTATTATTTTTATTGTATTTTGTACGGAAGTGCTATCATTATAATATGTCGTAAAACTTATAGGTTGTGGAAAAAAAGGGCGTTCCGAAAAACGTTAGCTAGATGTCGTGGCACAACACATATGTGCCAGATGCCAAGCCAGTGCGCTATTATGATTTAGGATCCCGTAAATTTGTGTTCAACCAATGAAATTCGAACTTTCGATTGATATACGGCAATCGGGCATTCCCCGATGCCCAATGCTCAAACGAACGTACAGTGCCTAGTCATTAGTCGACACTTTACACACTACAGTCCCATTATACAATACTCGGGGACTCCCCGAATACAGCTTGTATTCGGGGACTCCCTGCGTGTTGTATAATGAGTATTGAGATTGAGAATGACATAGAGCGACCAACGAAAGTGAGGCTAGGTGGCGAAGATCGTGTGTGTGGAATAGGTGATGACGCAAAAGGTTTGACATCCCAACCTTGACTTGGCAACGCGTCTTTTATTATCTATAGTACTATAAGTGTACATGTTTATACAACAACAAACTTTGTAACAGTTTCTTGAGACCCAAGTACAGGCAATAAAATATGTTTTTTTCGTTTTATAAATCTCGCAAAGGTACTATTTTTGGAAGGAAGACTAAAAATTTGTAATATACTAGCGGCCCAGTACGTGCTTCGTTACGTATATGACCGCATGAATGACATACCTAACATAGCAAAACATAAAAGAAAAAACAACTGAAAAAAGTTTCAATTTGACAAAATACCTAATACCCATTAACAAAACGATTCGCCATATTATATTGAATTCATTTGTTACAAAAATTTGATAGGTAAATGACGAACCGCTCGACCGATTTTATACAAACTTCACATAAACCACCTACTAAATAGGCAGAACAAAGCCTAAACATTTGGTTTGGATAGGTGAGCCCGTTCTTGAGTTATAAAAGTACAACGAAAAGTGGTAATGATGTTTAAATAAATAGATATATTTATATATATATATTTATGTGTAAATTTACCTCTACAGGAAATTTTTGTATAGGGGACCTACATACGATTGACACGTGATGTCAATTTGGCTACCATATCCAGTACGTATTAGATGATATTGACAAAATATTTTTTTTGATCGCCTCTGTGGTCTAGCGGTCCGGGTGTTGGACTTGACTGCATGAGGTCCCGGGTTCGAATCCCGGGTCGGCCAACAAAAAGAAACTTGGATTTTTCCAATTTTCTAATAAAAAAATGTTGGTCGGGATTGAAAATGTGCCCGGTTGGCGATAGGCTTGCCACCTATCACATTGTGGGACTTAGTGTCTTCGGCTAGTCGTGGGTGCCTTGGATGTACCTCTGCCTACCTCTTCGGGGATATAGGCGTGAAGATACTTTTTTTTTGAAGGTCTCGTAAGCTGTTTACTTTCATTAGTTTGGTTAGTTAGTTTTGTACAAATGCACACATTTTTAGGAATCTTTGGTGGAACGAGGTGGACCAATCCGAAGACTAGTTCTAGGGGAGCTGAAGGAAAACTTCAGGGTCAGAGACAAGGAATATTCACATAAAGTGAGTATTACTTGTAGTAAATAATAATGTATGTAAATAATAATTACAATTCCCCCGTGTTGGTCCGGGCTCCTTTGCAGAATAGGTCATCTGCCTCCCTGTCAGGCAGCTCGTAAAAGGCGAGCATAGGCTTACCGTCACAAACACCGTGACTTCTGACTAGGCAGTGGAGTTTTGCATCAACTCGCCCGGATTGGTACCGCTGCATTACCTTTTTCCGCCTCCACAATGTCAGTGCTTGCCGTTGACGTGTTCCAGTTCGGAGTATAAGGTAGCTGGTAAACTTACTTTTGCTCCAGGTTGGCAACGCACTATTATCAGCTTTGGTGAGTCTAGGCGGCGTGAATTTCTTACTATCAGGTTATCCGTCTGCTTGTTTGCCTTCTAACATAAAAAAAATAACTGCCCTAGCATTTAGGCTACAGCGCAGGAACGCACCTACTACATCTTTTAATGTTTATAGGCCACTATCTTCACTCACCACCAGGAGAGTTATGTCATGAGTGCTTGTTCGCTGTCTTATCATATAAAAATATTAACTGTGTAATATTCTTAGTAATTAATATTCATGTTTCCCCGTGTTGGTCTGAGCTCCTTTGCAGAATAGACCATCTGCCCTCCTGCTAGGCAGCTCGTAAAAGGCGAGCATAGGCTTGCCGTCACTAATACCGTGACTTTTTACTAGGTGGTAGAGTTTCGCAGCGACTCACCCGGATTGGTACCACCGCCTTACCTATGTAAGATAGCCGGTAAACTTACTTTACTCGACGCCTAACATCCCGGCCTCAGGTTGGCAACGCACTATTACCACCCTTGGTGTCTCTAGGCGGCGTGAATATCTTACCATCATGAAATCCGTTTGCTTGTTTGCCTTCCAATATCATAAAAACTAAAAAAAAAATGTTTAAAGGAACGAGGTATAGCCGTTTGGGGTAAGCTGGTGTCGTCAAGTCCTACAGTGCTGGACGTCTGTCGCGGTCTCGACACATTCTTCAAGGAGTCCGATTGTGGGATTTTACAGGTAATATACAATTTAAGAAGCTTGCTAAAACATTCATAAACAACTGAATTAAAACTAGCTGACCCGGCAGATGTTATGTCATTTTTTTTGCTGTGATTCACCCTCATCATTTGGGGTTATAAAAGAGATGTCAGCCGATTCTCAAACCAACTCAATGTGTTCACAAAATTTCATGAGAATCGGTCAATTCGCCGGGGAGGATTCCGTTTCGGAAGAGTATGGTAACTAAAATAAATTGTGACACGGGAATTTTATATGTAAGTTAATATACGGCCGCAATCAGATTCAATTATGTTATTTGCTCATTCATCAAAGGATAGCGCCCATTGTAGACGGGGTGGAGCATGTCGGGTCGAGGCCGGTTATTGGATCCGGTGGATCGGAGGACGTGACGGTCCTATCGGATCCACCAGATCCAATAACCGCGGCAAAAGCGAGCCTGCCTTCCAATCCAAGCAACACTAACGCACATGAAATTCTCGGCGACGAAGACCTCTCTTGCGCCCGGCGCCTAACGTCGAGCGAGAAGCCACTACTACTCCATCAAGTCCACCCAGTAACCAGAACGCAGCATCAAGTCGAGGTACGGTCTCCCGGGAGTCAGACCTTGTTACTGGCGTTGTAGGGAACAGTCCAATCCATCATAATAAGGATGTCTCGGACTGAGCACTCTGCTCGGCCCACAAAGCCCAGTGAAGTTGTAAAAACCGCGAGGTTTGCAACATATTAGTCATTCCAAAAAAAAAAGGTCGGGCGCATCGCATTGCAAGGCACATTGCAGCGGCTGGGTATGGAAAGTGGTGCGTCTAGTAGTCGTCATACGAAACTATAGCGTTAAAATGTCATTAGTGCTCTCTTCCCAATAATGATGTCGTGATCTTTGGTGAATGTAGGGGAATGCGCGCGGGGTGCCGAGCGGAAATCTGCGCCGATGTGCCCCAGCACAGTGGGCGTTGCTCCATACAAAATATATGAAAGCGATCTAGGCTGCGGCCCCGTTCGTCCAAATGGGCGCTATCTTTTAAATTGACATTTTTCATATAAACTTAATGACAAATTAAATGTTAGTTGACATCTCTCGTAAGTATGATATGATCATATGTGCGACCGCAAGTTTTTGCATTTATGTATTCATTATTTGTATTGTACATTGAACATTTATTTTAACATGTTTCTCTGTATTGGATTTATTGGACGAATTCTTTTACGAATGACTAGCACAGTCTTCCCAAAGAGGGCGATAACGGCCCTTTGTGGGTGCTGAAGATCTAAAAGGCGGTAAGAGAACCCAAAAAGTTGGGGGGTGCTAATATGGTTTAAGGTAAATGTAAATTCAGCTCCTTCATGTTTTAGAATGCACGGCAACTACAATTCTCCTATGAGACAACATCCATTTATTAGGCATGCTACGAGTATTTCTTTGTATAAATAATAAGCTAAAAATATATTAAATTAATTATTATGATAGCGATCCGGCGTCGGACTTGACTTTTTGAGGTTCGTGAGGTTCGATTGTGGGTCGATCAACAAAACAATTGAAATTTTGTATTTTCAATTTTATGATAAATATAAAGTTGTTCAGGAATGAATGTGTGCCCGGTTGGCAATTGGGTTGCTACCACTCACATTGTGGACCTAGTGATTTCCGCTAATCGAGGGTGCCCTGGTTGTGCCTCTACCTACCTCTTTGGGAATAAGAGCGTGAACGTATTTTTATCATTATTTTTAATGTGGCCACAACGCAGTCATAACGTGAAAGACAGGTTATGATTCCGAGGTGGTATGTTGACCTCATCAATGAACGACGGACATGTAAAGAAGTATGCTTTATTAAACATAACTCAAAAACCACTAAGTCAGATCCTGATAAAATGGGGATGGATCTTATTAATAAAAGTTACGCGCCCGTTGATCTGGTGTGTAACTTCATTTTTTGTTAACAAAACATTGTTGAGGATATTCCAGAATAATTTGCTGTATTTCGAAAAAGGAATTATTAAATCACGACGCGGTACCCAATGGCAATAGTTTCTTTTCATTTTTTCTTTAGGTTTTGGCCTTGACGTTAGTATTTAGCCATTAGTCAAGTAGAAATTTGCATCAAATTTTATATCAATTTTAATCAACTATAATTAGTCATCAGTCATAAGTCGTCAGTAAGTCATGTCAGCCTCTTGGGTAAAGCGGTGGCCTCATTACTCAAGCTCATGTAATGAAATTAGGCGGCAACGAGGAAATACACGATACGTTAATTTCTTCATGATTATTTCATTTGTGCACTTTCACTTAACAAAATTGTACAAAATGCCATCAAAATTTACTAATTTCACTATTTGTCAACACGAAATTCAATAATTATGAAAAAACTTCGACTATCTTTTCTCTCGATGGCGCCAAAACTCCAATAGAAATAGTTGGAAACTATTTTTTGCAATTTTAGTTCACTTTATAATGAACTATGTTACAGATTCCAGGTGATCTGGAAGTAGCGATATGGTATGAAGGAGGTAGATATTATGTTTACCATCCTTGGCCAGCAGACGGACATGGCTATAAGGTAAGTTAATAGGTATTTTTTTATCCTAATTGCCCCGGCGAGCTTTGTTCCACCTGACACGGAAACGAATAACGGTTTTCATCTGGTGTAGGAAAATGTTTATTTCTCTTCTTATTTAAGCCTTCCTTTAAATAATTTAAATTCAAAATGAAAAGAATCCGTTAAACTGCTATTGAGCTTAAGCAGTACAAATATAAAACAGTATGGAAACTAAGTCTCATTAATAAATACATATCTTCACTTGATTGAAGCAACAAATAACAACGTCACAATTCATATTAATGCAACACTTGCTACTGTAGCACCGCGAAAACCGCTTAGGGGTCTCGTCCTCTCGGTCTTTTGTGTGAGTGCCGGCCATTTACAAAGTTTGTAGGTAGTTTTCATATTGTTTCATATTTGTTCTGTGTTAATGAGCAGCATTTCATTTTAAGCTAAGGAAGTATTTAGAGAAATGTGTTTCTAAAAAAGTTAACTATGTGGTTAAGATTATTACTTATTAATAATAATAAATATTAATACTTCTTTTAATCAACTTGACGAATTTCCACATGACAGTATGTTACATATACACTCGGCGGGCGAGTAGATACTGTGCAGTTAGCCGAGCCCTTTATGTCGAGTTCGCCAGATTCTGTTAATTCACGTATCGCAATATACCTATAGCGCTTTTGGTCTGAAAATGTAGTGTTATTTGTTATCGATAGAGGCGCTGTTCAAAGTTTTCATATAAATAATTTACGGAGACGGTAGGCGAGTATGGCGTTGTAAATTCGTGGTGGCTCTGATCACCCCGATTGTCGACACGGGGTTTTAACAAAATAAAATGTTTAACCCTGTACAAATTAACTGTGCACTTTGCGCTTTGACGTCCTTTGTCATTTGCTATTTTTCATTAATTTATCATTTTTATATTGATAAAACATTGGTTTTATATCAGTAATAAATATGCTATCGCTACTGAGCGCTAGCGGGGAATGCGAGCGCCGCGCCCCGCGACGGGGGAGGGATCGATTGATAGCTAACTGCATTAAAAAAGACCTGTAAAACCTGGGGGCTAATTATGTATCTCAGTGGCCAAATTAAAAATGGAAAAACTATGCATCAAATAGCTGTCAAATGACGTCATTTGTGTTTGCTATCTCTATTGTATTTCTGTTGGTCACAGGAGACAGCAAATATAAAACACGTCATTTGACAGCTATTTGATGTACACTTTTCCATTTTAAGTTGACCACTGAGATACATAATCAACCCCCTGTTACGGAATTTCTTTTCGAAAATCAAAACGAAATTTACAAACATTACAATGTATGTGGGTGCTATACCTATACCGTAGACTTTACCGCATTTGAATTTTTCACGAAACGAGATTCCGTAATGAAATTTCAAATGTATGTGGCAGGGCCTAACATCCTAATAATATTATGTTTATTTGGCGCACACACTTCTGAACGGATTTAGATGAAATTTACAGGAATATTGCTTGTAGATCAGAATAACATATAGGCTATAATTAATAAAAAATATATTTTTTTTACTTAATAAATCCACATAGGTTTTGTAGGAAAAATTACTAATATATCTAAATTATTCCGAACGAATAAAGGTGTGTGAAAGTCCCAAAGAGCTTATAGCAAGGATTCCAAAAATGAATGAATACACTTTATAATAAAGTGTATTACACTTAAACACTTTATTATACATCATAATTTACTACATTTATAGAATTTTTCACTTATAATATTTAACTTAATGTACGTAAAACAAAAATTCCTTTTAGGTAGTTATTAGGTCTTTGTCTCGTCGGGTATCAGTTTTTATATATAAAGATAATTATTTAATCTAAAATGACATAATATGTACCTACTCACTATTTGTTAAGCATCTTCTGTGAATTGGAAATATTTATTTTTTCTTTTTTAATCGTTAGGTGGGTTTACAAGATGGTGGCAAAGCATGTATCATGTACTTCAGCACGATAGCACGTCTCTGTGAACATTTCTTGGACAGTGTCAGGGATCTGAGGAAGAAGGCGTTTAGTATCGCCGACGTTATGGTCAGCGCTCGTGGTGATATACCGGAACCGGTTAACAAGTTGAAAGGTTAGTAAAGATGTTAGATTTTGTAGTATGTGGTAGTCGAGAAAAAGCAGAACAAATTGGATAAAAATGTCCCAACAGACCAATGTAATAAATGTAACATTAACCACGCGGGCAACGCCACGCGCAACAGCTAGTTGCCCATAAAGTATAAATCAATCTATATACTAATGTCCTGTCTTCTTTTTGTTTCAATTCCTGGTACTACACGATAACCTCTCCCTTTTATCTGACTGAGGTGATTCTGTATAAATAAATTATTCTGAATTTGAAACTTCCTAGGTCTACCTCTAGCTCTTTTTCATTCTACTATTCCTTTAATGGAAGTTATCCAACTATATGTCATATCATAGCAAGAGGCCGATTATAACTTCTCTCCGGTTTTTTGTGAGGGCTTCATCAACTTATTATGATAAGTGATCAATGTCTATGAAGTCTATCGTATCATTCTGTCACATTTGGATCCTATAAAAACTCATAGGAATTTAAGGCCAATGAGCTTACGCGGCTTATTGTCACATGCCGTTGTGGTGAAAAAGATAAAACTTTTCAGCGGTCGCTCCCAATCGGTGGGTGTTGAGAGGCCGTTTTCACGAGGCTGATGCCAGGTTCCCGGAGGAGCACCGCGGGAAACAGGCCACTCCTGCCTCCATCGCCGCAATCGCTATGTCACACATCGTTGACCCCGCTGATTGGACCACAGATGATGTTGACGAGGTAAACGGATTGCAATATAATTAACATTACAACTAACAAGAAGGCAAACAAGCACACGGATTTCCTGAGGCTAAGAAATTCACGCCGCCTAAAGAGACCAGAGTTGGTATCGATGCGTTACCATCCTGAGGCCGAAAATTTGGGCCTCGACCAAAATAAGTTTACCGGCTACGTTATCCTTAGAACCGGAGCACGTTAACAGCAAGCGTTGAGGTTACGGCGGCAGGAAAAAGTCGGTGGTCCAATCCGGGCAAGTCGCTGCGAAATTCAAACTCCTAATCAGATGTCCCGGTGCTAGTGATAGCTTATACTCGCTTACCAGGCAGGAAGGCAGATGGTCTAACCTGCAAAAGTGGATGGAACAAAACGAGAGAAAATGACCCCGACATGGGGTGGGAACGAGTCAGCTGTCGTGCTGCTGCACAGTTCTCTGTAACCTAGTGAATAAGTATTGTTACCACCTGGTTAAAATATAACTGACTTAACTAACGAATAATCATCGTCACATCTTGACTCTGATATTCGGATTGTCGTGATTTGGTTTAAAGTTTCGTAATTGTTTATCGCCTCTGTGGATTAGTGGTACGATGTTGGCGTTGACTACATGAGGTTGTGATTCCCTTTCCGAGTTGGACAAAACAAAAAGACGTTTTTTTTTCAATTTTCTAATAAATATAAATATGCACGAGATTTTGTAAGTGTCCGGCTTGCGATAGGTTTGCCACCTATCATATTGTGGGACATAAGTACGGCACTTTCGGCTAATGATGGGTGTCCTGGTGGCACTTCATGGAGGATATTTGATTATAGATATGTAATCAGATAAATTATTCAAAAGTTGGTTATGTCAGAAAGAGCATGAAAGTAGGATAAATGAGAGCTCTACGGAAAATCTGTGGTGTTACGCTCGCTGACCGCATTCGTAACAGTGACATCCGAGACAGAGTAGGATTAAAAAAAGTGTTGGTGATAAAATACGATAGGGCATGCTGCGCTGGTTCAGTCATGTAGAAAAAAAGACTGATGAAAGATTGACAAAGCAGATATACAATGCGAATGTGAGAGACCCGGGGAGACCAAGGTTGACACTGGCACTCGATACTCTCTGCCTACCACGTAAGGGACTTGGCGTGAAGATATATATAAATATAATTCAAAAGTCTATAAGCTACCTACCACCTATATACCATTTATATTTACCAGCTACCTTTATACCATTTATATTTGTTTTACGATGACAAAATATTACATTTGTTCTCAGACCCTAATTCGCGGAGACACACTTTACGAAAACACCATTGAACATCTAGATAAGCTGGGCATCAGTCTAAACACACCTAAAACTGAGGGGGAAGAAGCGGAAGAAGAAGAAAAGGGAAATACAGGCACTCTTGCTGCTGCAGACGTGCTGACCAGGTTTAGGATCACTGACAATGATTGTATAGAGACTGATGTTTTGGACAGCGCTTACAGTGGTAAGTGGGGTGAAATTATACTTTTCAAACATGCACAAACACAGACACAGGTCTCTAGATGGCAAGAAACCGACCGAACGACCGTGGCATATAGACATCATGGAGGTTTTAAGTGGTGGACTCCTCTGTAGTTAGTACCACAGACTTGCAAGTGTTGACGTAGTGAAAGTATTGCATAAGTTTTGTCGTATTCAGTGCTGGAGGATGTATTATTGTCTGTTCCTAACACAAATAAAAAAAACGACCATTAACCTTTGACTTCAAAATAGGGCTAATCAGCATTTATAGAATCTCTAGAAAGTAAATATATATTTAAATTTTTGGTTTACAGTAGGTTTGCTAATTTCTCGCAACATCCTTTTGTTACTTTTCATGTGATATACGTAAACGGAAAAATATATACTCATTAATCAAGAAACCTCGATAGTTATTGGACTTATAAACAACAAATTAGATAGAAGTTTATAGATATGTCAGAATCAGAATTAACAGCGGAAAAGGCCTTCGCGTTACGTCACAACTCATGGTACGAGTTCTAGAAACAGGTTTGATACGTCTGGATGACCCACGAAGTGCGTTTGCTGCGTAAATTGTAACATTATGGTAAAATTTGTATGAAGAACTACACTTTTTGTTTTGTCACCTGGCATTAACGTAATATGATCGCTTTTTTCTTTGCTTTTGGAACAAACTATAGAGGAGCCGATATAGTTTCCATACCTGATATCCCGATCATAAAAGAGTGATACATCCGTAGGTATCTACTGTCCGTAGGTAGGTAACTGACGGCTGTCCTACCAACAGCAGTGCTAGCAGCCCATCTTATAACAAGAGTTCAAGTTTGAGTTGGTGAGCATAAAGTCGAAACTACTTTTTGATGGTCACTGGTTCCAATCCACTCAACGTTGCAATATTTAAAAAAACACACGAGTTTCTGAAGTAGAGTATTACTTCTCTTCTGTAGTCTAGTGGTCTGATTTTGGTGAATTTGAAGTCAATATTTCGATTTCCAAACCGTGCTTCTGAACATATGTTTTTTTTTTCAATTTCTAATAAAATCAACGTTGCTTGGGATTGTGTAAATCCCCGGTTGACGATGAGTTTGCCATCCGTCACATTATGGTAATAAGTCATATCTTCGACCAATCGTAGATGCGCCCTGTTTGTATCTATGGTTACATCTTGGTTGGATAGGGCGTGAAGATGTTAACTTGCTTTTTTGATTGTAGGTGAACTTACTCCAGATAAAGACAGTGGAGTTGTCTCACTTAAAGATTCCTTGAGGAAGATGTTTAAAGACCATTCGCACGCTGTGCTAACTGCGAGGGGAGGTTCGACGGCAGTTTGGAAACAAGGCGGCAGCTTCTACTTCTTCGATCCTCACGGCTGTGATGAGAATGGTAATATCTTATTAAGCTCAAGAAGGTGGTCAAATTTTTGAATGAGTGATAATGAATAATGAATGAGTAAGGTGGCCTGCTATGTGATTTTTTTTATAATACTGGAAGGCAAACAAACAGACGAATTTCCTGATGGTTAGAAATTCACGACGCCTAGAGACTCCGGGGTGGTAATGGTGCGTTGCCAATCTGAGGCCAGGATGTTAGGCCTCGAGCAAAAATAAGTTTATGGGCTATCTTATCCTCCGAACCGGAACACGTTAACGGCGTTAACGTTAGCGTAAAGCACTGACGTTATGGCGGCAGGAATAGGTAAGGCGGTGGTACCGATCCGGGCGAGTCTGCGAAATTTTACCGCCTAGTTATAAGTAATAAGAAGTGAGTGATAAGAATAACACAAAGTTCCCAAACTTTTACGATGTTTCATTATCTTGAGCTTTTTTCCAGACTTGTTAGTCTGGAATATTCAATGGTATGACTACTTTGAGCTTTCCATTGATTCGACTTCATTTTATAATTGAAATTCAAGACGGATAGCTGGGTATCTCCTATTTTTTGTTGATAACCCTGCGTATGACGAAAATGATATACTTTCTGTGCTTAAGGACTTATTCCTTGAGATATCCTCCTTGAGATATCCTACTAATTTATAAATGTGAAAGTTTGTATGTTACTTCTTTAGGCAAAAACCTGCTGATCCGATATTTATGAAATTCAGCACACATATAGAGGATAACTTGGATTAATACAATAGTTTTTATCCCGAAAAAATGTTCCTGTTAGACCATTAACCACGCGTGCAACGCCGCAGGTAACAACTAGTATAACATGGATTTAAAAAAAAACTTAGTAAGCTTCCGTCTTTGTATATTTGTCATTAACAGCTGCTAACGCTATTAGCTAGGTTTGAAAGTACAGACATAATTGTTATTCATGAAAAGCCAAAAGAAAAGATGTATCTAAATGAGTTGAGCGAAGTTACTAGATATTCGTCAAGCATACTCGTATGATGCTAGCGCAAAAAAGAATTGTGTACTAACTCTCTCTTGCAGGATACCCATCTGAAGAACCTATGGCCGCGGCTTGCTTAGTTCGAATCAAGGGTTCCGTAGAGGACCTCACTAAGGTCATCCTGGGGAACCTCGCCCCTGGCGCCGACAACAGCTTCAATCTGTCACCAGTCTCCGTCAGCAACAGCCGGCTCGTTCCGGAGATCGGTGCTCCGGAGACCAAGTTGGAGGTATTTCTTTTTGATAATTTACGGGTTGGTTGATTGGGTTTATTAACAGATCAATAGGGTTACTCTTAAATCTCGATTTTAAGTCGGAAAATAGCTTCGGTTTTGTCAATTTAGGTATTCTTGAACGCAATTCTAGGGGATTATTAAAATTTTATTTTAAAAGAATGCAACGAATACCTATTAAATAATTTATTGTTTACTAGCTGTTGGCCGCGGCGTTGCCCACGTAGTCCAACAGGAACATTGATAAAAATTATCCTATGTGTTAATCTAAGTTACCTTCTATGTGTGAATTTAATGAAAATCGGTTCAGCAGCTTTTGCGTGAAGAAACAAACAAATTTTCGCAATTATAATATTAATAGTATTAGTAACTAAATGTCAATTATTCGTTAGTATTGTTTTCAAGAGTACCAAAAATGGCATGTCCAATTCTAATTTCCAATATTACATCAATCGAGCTTCAAGAGTAAGGGTTCGGTCATGTGGAAAGAATGACAGATGAAAGATTGACAAAGCAGATATACAATGCGAATGTGGATGGATGTAGGTACTCGGCGAGACCAAGGCTGACATTTCACGATCAGATCAATCGGATATTATCCGAGGGTGGTGTCAAGAGTCTCCGAAACCGGC
>NJDC01002503.1:54513-73933 GCA_002245475.1 Calephelis virginiensis
CGGTTCTGCGATATATTTCAAAACTCACGAGACGGGTAATTTTTGCGGTCCCGCAGCCGCCGCGGTGGAAATTATCGCCCGCAAACTTGGCGGTTAAATTGATTACCTATACAAATAAAATGGTCGCCCGCCAAGCGACTGCGGAGCGCGCGGTTGGAAACCGCCGAGGCGGTGGGAGATCGCCGACCGCACGATTCTACGGACAGACGATCGCTGCCGCGGGAATCGCAAACAACCGCAGGCGCTGCGGGTGAAAATCGCGTCGTGAAATGTGATCTTACTTTTTGCATATAAATCTACATTCTACGGAATCTGCGGACCCGAAACCGCCGCGGGCGCGGGTAAAAACCGCTCCGTGAGTTCTTAGTTTTAGGGTCACTTTTGAAGGTCGATGTATGCAATTATGGAAATTGGAATCGGATATGTCATTTTAGGTACTCTTGAACACAATACTGGCGAATTATTAACATTTAATTAATAGTAAACTATAAATTATTTTATCGGATTGGTTAATTTATTTTTAGCTAAATGTTAACAATCCTCTGTTACTGTGTACAAAGTACCGAGAATGACATATATAATGAGAGAGAGATTCAAGAGTAACCCTGCTGCTTATTTTATACTAACTGGCCTGGTGAAATTCGTACAGCCCGTACATCGAAATATTTAAAATTTTTAAATGTTTAAGTAGTTATGATGTTTAAAGCTAAAATGAGTTCAAAATGCCAAACATTCTCAAAAGCGGCCTAGCAGTTCTTAGGCTATATGTGTTGTAACAGACCGAACTTTATTTTGTATAATAGATTTATATACAACATATTTATTTTCCCGTATTGTAACGGGCTCATTTGCACATTAGTCCATTTGCTTTCCTGCCATGCAGCTCGTAAAAGGCGAGCATAAGCTTACCGTCACTAACACTGTGACATCTGACTAGATGGTCGAGTTTCGCAGCGACTCGCCCGGTTTGGTACCACCGCCTTATCTATTACTGCCGCCATAACATCAGAACTCGCCGTTGACGTGTTCCGGTTCGGAGCATAAGGTAGCCGGTACACTTACTTTGGCTTGAGGCCTTACATCCCGCCCTCAGGTTAGCAACGCAATATATATATATATCTGTTGGAGGTTTTCTCAGCAAAAACACAATGTGATGCGCCTATAATAGAGAATTTATTTATTAAAACAAAAAATACGTTTTACAATCTAATAAAATTAAAGAAAAACTAACCTATAATAGAGAATCGACAATTATGTTCATGCTTTACTTATAACTTTAGTAGTCCTATTTTACAATGTTTATTACATGAACAAAACCACTCTTCCCTGCTCTTATTTATATAAATCAAATTTTAGTTTGATGTAAATTAAATTAAATGTTTGACTTAGACACTTCTATCTTTTTTTCTGACACTTGTGCCTAAGGCCAGAATTCGATGCTCTTCACAAACGTCAATGTCGATGTCAACACAAAGCTTACATATATATTGCGTATTGATTGACAAATTATCAGATTGACTTTTATTGAACGATTGATGGATTGAGGTACAAATTTTCGATTGACAGATTGATTGACTGTTTCCAGAGTAAAGCATTTCAATGGATCAGCAAAGGGACTGCGGCTGTGTTGATGGGATCCCGCGGAGAAAACACCGCCATTGGTAAAGCTGCTGAGAAGGCTGGCATCGGGGTAAGATATCTTTAATGATTTTAAACTTAAATTGTCGCGAATTTTTAAAAACTTTAGAAATTAAAAAACATTTTTAATTATTTATACGAAATATCGAAATATCGACAAATAAAATAAAAAGAGATCGTGAGTATCCCGTATAAATAATTAAAAATGTTACCTTTAATGAATTATCAAAATTTTGTATTTTCAATTTTCTAATAAAGATAATGTTGCTCGGGATTGGATGTGCCCGGTTAGCGATAGGCTTGCCACCTATCACATTGTGGGACGTCTCTGCTACAGTTTTATCGTATAGGTATATTTTTGTAATCATTTTCAATAAAGGTACTTGTATTGATAAAAAAAGGATCTTCACTCCCATATCCCTGAAGAGTTAGACAGAGGCACAACCAGAGCACCTACGACTAGCCGAAGACATAGTGTGATGATAGCAGATAAGCCTATCGCTATCCGGGCAACGTTTTTGTATTAGAAAATTGAAAAAACACATTTTAGTTGCCTGACTTGTGATCGAACCCGATGTCTCATAAAGTCTAGTTTTTTATTTCTTGCACATATGGTGTCTTTTTTATAATACGTTTTAATTTTTGCAATTTTTTTATTGATTTACTGTTATTAATGCTATTGTCGGCCTTGTTTTTCGGAAAAAGGATATATTTGTAAAAACATATATTGATGTGAGATACAAACGTGGTAAACTGCATAATATACAGAGTGACATTTATTATACCAGACAATTTTTGAGAAACTATTCTGTATCGATAACACTTACGTTCTATGATGTAATTAAAAATTAAAAAAAAAAACAAATTACAATTTTTACCCAACGCAAAATAAAAGATGCATGGTTCTGGAAACTGATTCCCACCAACCGTAGTCGCATTCGAAGGATTGTGACATTATGACTCGCACTAGGTACGAAATATCGTGACAAGTGAAGTATTTTTTTGGACAGTCTTAAATGCATATTTACAAAAGTAGATATTACAATTCGGCAATAATATTTAAAATGCATAACCATTTAAGCTTATACCCCCTTATATTATATACCCCCTTATATAGTAGAAGAAGTTGACACAATAAAGTTTTTAGGAATAATGTATGACCGCTATTGCAATTGGTTGCCCATGTTTAAACAATTTGTTCTAAATTAGACAAATTTATTTACGCATTAAGACGTTTAAGTCAAATAGTGTCAAAAGAAATAGCAATCAATGCTCACTACGGTTATGTTTCTTCAGTCCTCTCTTATGGTCTTATTATATGGGGTAATTCTGTAGAAATGCACAGGGCTTTTAAAATACAAAAGAAATGTTTAAGAGCTATTTGCTACGCCAAACCACTTAATAGTTGTAAGCCTTTATTCAAAAAAAATAACAAACTCCCTTTGCCTTGCATGTATATTCGGGAGATTTCAATTTTTGTGAAAAAATACCCACATCTTTTTAAGTTAAACATAGACGATAAACAAAGATCCACAAGACATGCTCGTAAACTATATATACCGACAAGTAAAATTCAGCTGTATAAAAAAAATGTACACTTCATGGCCATAAAAATTTATAATAGCATACCTGACAGTATTGAAGACTTACATATGAATAGATTTAAGAAGGAACTATCGGCATGGCTTTTGGAACGATGTTTCTATGACATAAGTGTTTTTTTTTATTATAAATAAGACATTAGATTAAGTGACATGTTTGTTTTTATTTTTTGTATTGAAAATTTTGTTTTGTTTGACGATATGTTATTTTTAATTTGCACATTTTACTGGACAGTTTTAAATTATTTATGTTATCATACATTTCTGACATGTTGTAAAATATAAAATCTTTTCAATTTTAACTAATCACTTATGTCTTTTATTTTTTTAAATTATTATTTTTTAATGATTTTTTAATTTTCGTTGTTTTTATAATTTGACTGTACAATTTAGCTATGAATCAATTCTAATAATAAAATTAATTTTCAATTTTGACATTTTCTCAATTATTATTAATTAATCTCATAATCATAATTATCAAAACAAGTATTATATCCAATATACATGAGAGTCGTTATAATACATGAGATACGATGTTACAAAATTTAGTTAATATATACATTTGCATACCAAGGATTGTTTTGGTAAAATAGGAAGGAATATTGTTACAATAAGAAGATCTAATGTACTCCTATTAAGCGCAAATAAAGATATTATTATTATTGTTATTATTAAGGTTTGGCCGGTCCTTTGAAAGTAACCCTGTACACATTGTACGTATGTGTCAGGAGGAGGACATGGCGGGGCGCACACTGGCGTTGCCCGCCGCCGCAGCGTTTGCGGCCGCCTCCGCAGCGGTGCCGCCGCCCTACATGCATCAGGACCACATGTACTACTGCATAGGTAACTATGGCCATTGTGTCCACTGAGACGTGAGATCCATCCGGACGAGTTGATGGAAATGTCTTCCTGTGTATTCGTTAGAATTCAGTTGAACAAGCGTCTTCAAAACAGGTATATCATCTTTATTGTTATAGCTTCTGTCTTCAATCTCGACATGAGGTGGGCTGAGGTGTACCACATCATTAATTATAATAGCATAAAACAAAGTCGCTTTGTGTTGTCTGTATGCTTAAATCTTCAAAATATAAGTAACGGATTTTATTGCAGTATAATGATGCAAGGGAAAGATTTAATACATGTATAGTATGACAGAAGTTTATCCACCCGTTCGAAGCTGGGACTGGCTTTTCGTTAATTACAAAGTACGTTTGATGTCAGGTTAATCACTGATCAAAGTCAGCTATTACCTAATCGCTTTTGTTATATTTGGCTTGATTACCCTTATAATCAATTTAAATTACTTTCTTGGTATCTGCCACTAATATAAAACTGTTAAACTGACTTGAGTCGGTTATATTTCATCGTTGATTAAATTAATACCTAGTAATACAAAAAATCCTGGATAAGTTATGCAAATTGAATCTAACTTTCAGTAAGCAAATTATATGCTTGTATTACGGGGTTTAGTCAACGGTTCTAACTCATGGGAGTAGGTATTTAAATAGATACCAGAATCATTTTCATAAACACCCAGACCTGGAAATGCAGACATCTAAATGTTCTTCACACAAATGCCTGCCCCCGTCGGGAATCAGTCCGAGCCTTGCGGTTGGGCATCGGTTCTGCTATTAATTCTTTATCTTCTAATAGAGGCTGGGTCAGAATACTACCTGAATCACGTGAAGAAAACAGGTCGTAAGGAAATCGAACCACAGGACTTGACCGAGAAGTTCGAGATGGGGGCCAACACCTTCTCCATAGAACTTGATGAACCCATCCGTCTGCCGCTCCGACTGCCTGATGCACCTGTAGGCGTGAGTATATTGAGTTGAATACATAACCAATAATAATCAGAAACGAACACAGTTATACATATAATTAAAATTATGTTCTATGTTTGGAAAATGGAACCAAAGCATTTAGGGCCAAAACAAAAGCCGCGATGCTAGAATCAGCAGTAGCGTCACTGCCCATTGTAGTGGCGCGGCACTATTTATTTATTTTAAACAGAGTAATATCTTTTTAATTACAAATATGCAAATGAGTTTCTCAGGATGGTCCATTGTAGAGACACGTCTATGAGGCCACAACACAAACTGACGATTTTAGCGCTATTTTAACGCGGTGCAGAAACGTGCTTATGTGTTTGGGTCCTTAACGAAGCAGTTTAGAATTAATGCAAATTTTTCCTTAAATTTGATTTGCTGTTTTACTTGTTAGCTTGAGAATTTATTGAACAGTAAGATCTGGCTATT
Source organism: Calephelis virginiensis (assembly GCA_002245475.1). Lineage (NCBI taxonomy): Eukaryota > Metazoa > Arthropoda > Insecta > Lepidoptera > Riodinidae > Calephelis > Calephelis virginiensis. The sequence continues at coordinate 60,011 of NJDC01002503.1, forward strand.
GGTAAGTCCGCAAAAACGATATGCTTCATCAGACCTATAGGGGGAATTCTTTTTAAAATATGGTAGATCGACATGTTGGGACTAATTTCGTTACAGATTGTATTTTCGAAGAATGATAACAGAAATTTTGTTTGGCAATCTTAATAGGCGTTTCACACGAAATAAAACATTGGCTTGCATTCGTGTGGAATGTACCTAGATTTAATCCAAATTTTGATTTGTTTCAAACAAAGGTTCCACCAAGGTCACCTTTGTAATTACAACCGTCTGGATGGTGTCTAAATCAAACTTGTTACTTATTGTGCAGCCTCGAAGTCCTTTAAACGCAATATTTATTTCATCGATACCAAAGTTTTTGTATAGGCAATCGTTGGTTTATTAAAAAGTATTGATTTTTGCTTGCAGGAAGGCGAAGAAGAAGAGACTGGAAATAAAGAATACGCAGAGGATGAATTAGAAGAAGAAGAAAAAGAAGAACCAATGAAACGTTAGTGAATGTTACCACATCTTTGAACATCTAGCAAGTTTAAGAAAACCGACAATTATTGCATAACATTTTTTTTACCAGAAATCAAAGATGCCCTGTTCAAAATGTGGTATGACACAACAAAGCCCACGTCTATCTCCCTCTTGGTGGGGGACTACCATCAGATGGGGGTATGGATGTCGGCGGGAGGGAAGGTCGTCGCGTTTGATCCCGCTCCACATCTCGGCAAGGGGATGCTCACTCCGCAAAGAATCAGGAAAGGTAACATACAATTATAGATATACACTACTTACACGCGTATTTACTTAAACATTAACATATCATGATAAAATATGTCATAGCTACAACATAGAGGCACGTAAGCGCATGCTCACACTTACTCACTTTTAGCACAAACAAAAAAAAACAAAATACAAACATGTAGATACAACACATATAAAACAAAATACGTACCGATTTATTTATTTATTATTATTTAATCATTTATTGTACAAAAAAAAACTTACATAAATTTTAAAACTAAAAGACTTGTACAAAAGGTCAGCTTATCTCAGATAAAGAGATTTCTTTCAATTTTATTATTCAGAACTAGCTGTTTATGGGATCATTTTTTCGGGATAAAAACTTTCCTATGTGTCAATCCAAGTTACCCTCTATGTGTGTATTAAATTTCATGAAAATTGGTTTAGTAATTTTTGCGTGAAGTAGTAGTAATAAACAAACATACAAACACGGTAGGATATTTATTGATTTTTAAGTATTTTTTCATGAAAATTAGTTCAGCAGTGTTTGCGTAAAGAATTAAAAAACAAACATACAAACTTTCGCATTTATAATGTAAGTAGGATACTGTAAAGTACTCTAAGGTTTAATTAAATTGGTATTGCAGTATATCTGTGACACAGACTATAGTATCAACTTAACCCTGGGCGTACTTTAGTCCCTATTTATAAATAAGACGGGTTAAGAAGAATAAGGAAAGAGGTAACAGATGATCCTACATAAACATATAGAAGGGTCATGTTCGGGGATACACATGCGTGATAGTAATACTTGCGAACATACATACACACGCATGCAAGCTTACTAATTAATTTTAATATCTAATCAGTGCATACTATTTAAGGTGACGAAATACGGCTGCAAAGACTAAAAGATGAAATGTCTGGCGAAGGCGGTGGAGAAGAGGAAGAAGATGAGGAAATGGGTGGAGGTACTATAATTATTAATAATAGACTTATCATTGGACGAAATAATTACATTTCTATTAGCTCAGAGTCGCTCAATATGCTATAGCAAATTTTCTATTGAAAGATGGTGTTCGAATGAAGAACTCGGTCAAAAAATCATACTTGCAAAGCCTACTGGCATTGTATTATGAACTTAGAGGGGAACTGGGTTTTAAATGTAGCTCGAAGAACTGATATAGGATGGATAAGAAGAATCTCTAAAGTCTAAATGATAATCACAAACTTCACAAGTCATAAGAATTCAGTCAAGTGGAGGGGCGCGAAATATAGACACAGTCAAAGGCTTTACCCAGTTCCGAAAGGAAAAGATTAGATATATTCAAGAATTTGTGAATAACGACTGTCACATATTCATAGGTTCAATACAAAGTCGCTTTCCGCTGACTGTTCAAGATATTTTAAACTACGCAATGGATTTTGATGCGATTTTTAATAGATATGAGTATGATGAAAGAGAAAGGTTTATATACAATAACAACAGTTTTGTCCACGAACGAAGCTGAGACAGGCTTCTAGTATTTGACATTTAAATTTGCAGAGGGCGAAGAAAAACCCGAACCGGAACCGGATTTCGTCCCACCTGAGTCGTGTCCAGCGATCATGGTTTACGCTAGTCCAGGAGAGTTCATTGATAAACTGAGTAAGTGGTTTTGTCATGTTTTCATGTCACTGTTGCTCTCAACACTTGCAAAAATTTAAGGTATCATAATAGGAGAAATTTTGATAAAAAAAAAGCAACCAACAAATACAACGTAATAAGAGGCGGTTCTTCCATAGATATATAGCAAACCCAAAATATTGTATGAAGTTTGGCTTCAGTGACACAAGATGCTAGACAGACATGCAACGAGTCTGTTAAATAACTTGGTGAAAAGGTATTACCCGTTGAATTTGAAAGTAAGTCTAAAGACATTCAGATTTAAGGCAACTAGTGTTATATGATTTAGGTGAATAAAAAACATAGCAAACTTATCACTTTTATTTTTTTTAATTTAAATATTGCGCCAAACTGGCAGCCAATATGTAGTAGTGAACAAGAAGTGCACAAAACAGAGAATGCAGACCGTATACTCCTAGTGGAGTCATGGTAAGCAGCTTGTAAATTGGCCATCAAGTATGTAAGAGCGTACCCAGGATTGTGTTCAGAGAGGGGGGAGACAAAAAATCCTTGACTACATTATTTTAATCATGGTTTTTAAAATATGAAAGCGGAGGTAATAATTTAAAACAAAATATAGTGACCAAAAATAGCTTTATTTGACAAATATTCTGCTCGGTTTTTCACAAAATATTTTCAAAACTTCTCTCTCTTTCTTGTCCGACCATAACTTATAAACCGGTAAAGCGATTTCCGGTTATGCGGACAGTAAAGAATCTTCACGTCCATATCCTCTAAGCGGTAGACGAAGGCACTATCAGGGCACTCACGACTAGCCGAAGACACTCAGTCCCATAATCTGATAGGCAATGTGAGTGTAGCTTACTTACAAGACTTAGCTTTTATTTTTTTTTTTAAAACTAGTTAAATAACTTCATATCATACTATCATAGTTATGTCCACGGAATCAGATATTTATATTATTCCATATTGCAGTGCTCCAAGGTCCCTTGGACAAGAAGCAATGTCTGGCTCCATACAAGTTGTATCCCGTGACAGTTATTAACGAGCTCACATCGATGTTGAAGGAGAGAAAGAAGCCTCAGGCTGCTAAGGCTGATGAGGAAGGCGCAGCTGATGAAGAACCGGGTTTGTTATTATTTATATATTAGTTTTTGTCCATAGCTGCAGCCTTATCTTTAACTTTTTTACTAAAATCTTTTTCTTAGGTCTTACAGTAATAGCGGTCATTTTGAGTCAAACAAGCAAAAAGAATGACAGCAATGTGTGGCAGCAAAGTGCAAACCGCCTTAGCCGTTAATTACCGAATTTTCTTGAAACTAGCATCAACAAAATTGCAACTCGAATTTGCTTTTATATTAAAGCACATATTGTTGCGAGTGGTTTTTTTTTACAGGATGTTTATAGCCCGGTGAAGTTGTAAAAATCTCGCGGTTAGCAACATATTAGCCAATTAAAAAAAAACAGGATGTAACAATAAACAAGCACTCGGCTCTACGGACGCTAAGATATATCAAAACCTACAGATCACAGTGGTGTAAAGAGCGCAAATTATTTTTAGAATATTAATAGTTTAACATTAATTTGGTTTGAAGTAATTTAATAATTTTCGTTCATTTACTGTTGGAGGTTTTGATTAAAAAATTCTTCACTACGTAGTATAAAACATAGTCGCGTGCTTTGTCCCTATGTTTCTTTGTATAAATCTTTCGAACTATGCAACGGATTTTCATGCGGTTTTTTTTAATAGATAATGTTTCAAGACGAAGGTTGACGGGTATATTTTATACCCGTGCGATGCCAGGGCGGGCCGATAGTAGTTAATAATCTTTACTTTCAAGCCGACATCTCTTTAAAGAACCTTTACCATGAGTTGTAATAGTTAACGAGTCGAAATCTATGACGCAGTTGGTCTAGAAATGTGTTTCTCTTAGTTACCGATAGAGGCGCTGTTCCAAGTTTTAATACAAATAATTTACAGAGACGGTAGCAAGTATAGTAAACTTGACAAGCCGTACACTCATGGTAAGGGCTTTGATGACTGTGTTGATGTAGAAACTGCCTAATACTTCAAAAATGGTATTCCAGAAGGTGATGAGTTAATAGAGGCTCTCGACGATTCTGCACTTGGCAAGCACTTCACGCGTTTGGGTCGAGCCGCTGCTGCATTGCGCGGCCGGCTTGCCCAGGACGAAAACTACTTTTTAGACCATCCCAACAGGGACAACCAGGTTAACAATATACAATTTTATACAACAATTCTTCAATTCAATTCTCTTCAATTTTCTATGATTAAACAGACGTCTCTTTTATTACTTAATACTCAATTTTCAAACGCATTAAAAAAAACATGTTTTACTATGTTCTCCTAATTTAGGCTCTTATATTTACATATTTACTATATTTACCGTGCGCAGTTTGAGCCAATGTGAAAGATTAGATAGCTTACATCTAAATTTGTAGCGGGCGAAACCGAAGGAAACTGCTATTTTAATGATATAATGGTACAACACTCATTTATGACCATTATTAATAACCTATCTACAGGTGGAGACAGGCGAACTATAGTTTTGTTGCTAAGATGTTTTTGTTCATTATTGAAAAATAACAGTCGTTTCCTTTTAACTGTAGGGTTACTCTGGAAGCTCGATTCTAGCAATGTTGGGAATTGGAATCGAGTTTGTCATTTTAAGTACACTTGAACACAATACTGACGAATTATTAACATTTAGTTAATAGTAAACAATAAAAAATATTTTATCGGATTCGTTGCATTTATTTGAGATTAATTAATATTCCTCTAGTACTGTGTACATACTATTTGTCATTTTAGGTAATGTACTTTTTAGGTATCATATATTAGTAGGGTTCAGAATCTCGATAGAAAGCGAATTGATAATTGGAATCATTGTACTATTTAAATTATGCGCTTCGGCTTTACACATTTTACTCTTTTTACACTTTATACTTTTATTTTTAAATTGGCTGACCTAATCTAAATCTAAGCGAAATGATTAATTATGTAATAATAATCTTTAAAATACATTCGGATTTCCGAAGCGCATAATTTAAATAGTACTACAACTATTTCAATTTTCAATTCGCTTTCTATCGAGATTCTAAGCCCTTGATCTAAAAAAGAACTATCTCTTATCTTGGATAGGTTATTTAATATTAGCAAATATTCAATTTGTTCTCTTTTTTATCTGTTGGTTCTTAAGGCTTGTTTAATCGTCAGGATGTTGCTAACGCAGCAATGGGTATTGTTGTGGAACACATTGAACCCTACATCTACTGGAAGCCAGCGCTGCTGGATGCCATCTTGAAGTACGGAGACAGGCTGCACTCCATGTCGTTGCCTAACGCGTCGTCACCGCCGAAGATCAAGCCGACTGAACTGCAGAGAGAGTTTCACGTGACAAGTTTTAATGTATGTTGTCCTATTAATATGATAAATGCAAAAGTAACTATTTACTCTTTCACTCCTTCACGCAAAAACATGCTGAACCGATTATCATGAAATTTGGTACACACATAGAGGGTAACTTTGATTAACACAGAGGATAGTTTTTACCCAAAAATAATGTTTCTGTTGTTGGTCCCACGCGACCAGGAACCGCTAGTATTAAATAAATTATCTGACGTATGTAGCACAACGTATACTTACGTTACGCTTTTAAAAAGTATCATGCTGGGTTTGTCGGCGTTGGAATGCGATGACCCCATCGACCGCTATTTTATATTAAGTAATTGGTCAGCCAGCAGAGCGTTGTCTAGCAGCTTTCCCAAATTGTTAGGAGGTGGGCCTTATCTATTCCTGACACTATATCTTCAGGGCTTACCATTTTCTGTTCCTTGGTGAAAGATAAGTTAGGCCGTGGACTTGCACATATGGTCTAAGGTCCGGGTTTTAAGATAGTGACTTACTAGTTACACCTTTTGTTTTTATAGGCGACAGTTGTTTCTTATCATAAAATGAGTCGCATTCTTAGTCGCAATTTTATGAGATTAAAAATATAATGGTTAATGTAGATTAAACTGGACATAGAGGGGGACGTGGTGACTGGAGACATTAAAGCTGGTGAGACTGGTTACGTCCTGAACTTAGCGCGAGGTATCGAGAAGTTCTTCGAAACGGTAAGATCTTTTTTTCTGTAGGAAAAGGAATTGTATCATCTTCCTTAGGGTGTTTTTCCACCAACACCTAGTATACTACTGTAGTTTTCAAAACGTCGAATTTAATTTATGTTGATGAAAGCAAACAAAATTGTATCACATTGAACAAAAGCATTCGCTCCTTTCGGTAAGTAAAAAAAAGGGAATGAATGCTCTTCATCTAAAAACTTTTCTTATTCATACATGGACATAATGTTTTTCACTATGGGGCACACTTTAACTAATTAGGACTCTTCTGATCAGACCAAGAGTCTTCGTGATGTTAAAAAGTCAAAACATAGAAAAAGATTGGGACAAGGGACTGACGGGGATGGTTTTTAGTATTTAGCGGAAGATTTGAAATTTGCCTGCTTCATTCTTCTTCGGAAACTTACGAAAATATATTGGATTCACTTTTTGAAAGACCACCGCATATTTTGTTTCAAGCGATTATTAGGTAAGGATATAAAGATTGAAGTATGGTGAGTTTCATTGTCAAGATTGTTTAGAACAGTAGGGTTACTCTTGAAGCTCGATTCATGCAATATTGGAAATTGGAATCGAGTATGTCATTTTAGGTACTCTTGAACACAATACTGACTAATTATTAACATTTTGTTAATAGTAAACAATAAATTGTTTTGTCAGATAAGTTGAATTCATTTGTAACTTATTGTTAATAATACGCTAGAACTGTGTCCAAAAGTACCTATAGTGACATATACGATTCCAATTCGCATGATATCGAGATTCAAGAGTAACCCTACATAGGTCCCCAAACTTATTTCATGTAAAGTCCATATTGAAAATCGGTTATTTTATAGCGACCCGCACCGCATTTTCGCTCGTCAGAACTTCTATGACATATATGTTTTACTAAGATTTTTTACTGTAAATTTTTTTTTAGGATTTCTTACCGCCCTCTAGGTTTCCAGCGCCCACGAGGGGGCGTTATCGCCCACTTTGGGAAAGACTGGTTTAGAACACTGTTAGCAATTCGATGAATTTTATTACTTAATAGCATTCAGTCTACCGTTGGGTAATCTTCAGTAAACTTATTCGTTACCAAGTTCGCATTGTAATCATCAGTTTATTATTATTTTCCTTTAACAGGTTTGCTGGAATAAATTTCTTTCATTTTTCTTTCGTTAGAAATAAGTTCGCTCTCGTTTTTTTTAGTCTTAACTTTTTCTGTAATTTATGTTGTGTACAATAAAGAGTTAATAATAACGACAAGCAGTTATTCCATATGAATGCATAGTATTACAACTACAGCTTACTAATCCAAAAGCTCGTCTCGGTGACGTGAACTCTCGTTCCTTACAGCCACGATTTTCTGTGAAAAAATTATTGCTTTCCTCACCCACTAAGAGATTTAGCTCAGCTGCAGTAATTGCAAAGTATTGCGATGGCCCTATTAACTGTCGGATAACTGTCGGCCAGCACTCGCACGGCATCCTGTGCTGCAAGGAGTACTGCGCGGGAGTGTGGCGCGGCGGCGAGCAGGCGGTGTGCCTGTGGGAGCCGCACGGCGCCGGCCCCGCCGGGGACAAGCGCCCCGCCGGCGCCGCCACGCTGGCGCTCCGCCCCACCCCGCGACAGCTCGCCTCGGTCTTCCTCACCAGCCTCGACAGGCTGGCCAGGCCCGGCTCCAACAAGTATCAAGTTTTCATCACACGCACTTGCACTATTTGACTTGGGAAAAGGAGTGTATATGTTCCACTCCTAATGTTTGATCGATTTCTCTATCGCTGCTGAACTGATTTAAAAAAACTTTTTTATGTAAAAGGGTACACTTTCGAGGCCACCAACCCATTGCCGCCAAGACTAGAATGAAGTCGCAGGGGAATCGAGAATACACTCATTTTTTACTAATTCAATTTCTTGCAGTTTTAAGAATAGCGCCCATTGCGGCCAATAATCCGCCTAGATCGCTTTCATACATTTTGTATAGAGCAACACCCACTGTGCGGGCGGATTTCCGCTCGGCACCCCGCATTCCCCGATGTGGCCCATAGTCACCAAAGATCACGATATAATTATTGTGAAAAGAGCACTAATGACATTATATCGCTAAAGTTTCGTGTGACAACTACTAGATGCGCCACTTTCCGTACTTGAGGATTTTAAAGAGTCGAGTCACCTCGTTATTTTTTTGGGAACTCTGTGACGCTGTACTCAGCGTACAACAGAAATCCGCTGATGCGTTGTGACTCGGCCCGCCTCAATGTGCTTTGCAATGCGATGCGCCTTGACCCGACACGCTGGCCCCGTTAACAGTGGGCGCTATCCTTGACAGCGCCAAAATTATTCAAGAAAGCAAACATAAGCTGAAAGATTTCCTGATAATAAACAATACAAATTGCCTTTATTAATTATACAACAAATAACATACATACATACATACATATCTTCACGCTAAGTCCCTTACGGGGTCCCAATTATACAACAAATAACGTGTCAGAAAAGCCGCAGGAAGTTTAGTTTTTAAACAAGAAGACAAACAAACATAGGGATTTAATATATTAATGGGCTACAGGTGAGAAATAAAAATGCCTATGAACAATAAAAATATTATCCACTGCGTTGCCAGTTATAAGTATGGTTGTTACGCCTTTGGCATAAATAAGGATACCGATTTAATTTCAGGAAAACTAAAACTGTGAAAGCTGTGAAAATGACGACATAATTTACATTTTTTTGTCACCATTTTCACAGCGTACAGCGTCGCAGTGTATGCAGCGGTATTGGTAACAATTTGAGAAAGTTGTGGCAGGGTTGTGGAACCCTGAGGTTTTGTGAAACGTTTTTCCACTACGATCAAATTTCAAAATTTTTAAAAAAGTTTGAGCTTTAGCAGCTACGACTACTTCGACTACTTCGATAAAAAAAATGTAATAGGCACAGTAAAATGATTTTTTTAAATAACAAGAATAAATTGTTTTTCAGATTCTCAATTTCCAGTGTCAAAGTTTTCTGGGAAATATCAAAGGCACCTGGACCTGTTACCCCTCAGGGGACACTTCCCGATGAGGGTTATGAATGGAAGGTGAGTCTTTTTTTTTTACTTTGATAGGTCCTTTGCGACTGTATGGAGCTCTAGTTCCGAAATAACCTATGATTTCTAATCGATTCTATCACTGAAGTTTTTACGCCCATAAAAAGATATTTCTTTCTTTATATATGTTAGAGTAAAGTTAGACAGTGCGGTTATTGTGTATAATTACCGGGAACTATGAATAACTACCAGTGCTCGTGGTAAAGGTTGAATACTTTCGAATTAATCACAATTATCAGCAATTATATAAAATTACCGTACCCCTTTAGTAGATGTAGTAAATAATGAAATCAAACATCGGAATCAAATATTTACTAAAATAAAAACGATAATGTTTCTCAAATATCAACAGATTAAACCTTATGTTAAGGTTAGGCAAAACATAAAATTATATTGAGTTGATTAGTCGGAATTGACTCCTCCTTATCCGAAGGTCCTGATTCGATAGTCGCTTGCTATGTTTTAATCTTAGTATGAATGTTTTTATTTATACTGCCCTTTAAATTGGTATCAACATCTTCGCTGAGTTGTCCAATTTGATTTTTTACCATTGCCTGTTCTTCACTTGTAATATCTGATATTGTTTTAAAGAGCTGGCAAGAAAGTTTTCAAAGATACTTTTGTTTTACATCCAAACACAGCCTCATAGGGGCTACGACTTATTCCTGAGTGATAAGCATTTTTTATTATAAACTGAATAAATTTTATTCCTTCGGACCATCTTATTTGTTTCTAACCAAATAGCCAACATCTTTTTAATATCTTGGTTGGCCCTTTTTACTGAATCATCCCATATAAGTCACAACTGTACAGTCACCTTGCAACGCGACGTGCGCGGCTGTATCACCCTCCCTGTGCTCCGCCCGCGCCGTTCGCTCTCCATTCTAAAGCTTGTGTCAACATTTACCACGGTAGCTCGAAAATTTTATATAATTACCGGTAAACGTGGATAATTCACTACATTTACCATGTGCGTTGGTAATATTTTAAGACAGGAAATGAAACCTTGAGGTTTCGTTGACAAGGCTACGTGTTCAATGCCTGTTTGAAGTAGATTTTTAAATTTCTTGAATGTTTTTGTCTAGCAAGAGAGAAATGCTGTACCTAATGAAAATATCCTAATTTAAAGGTATTAACTGCGTTCGTGGAGACAGCTCGAGGGCGAACAATTCTTCGAGGATCACGGCCACCTAACATCCTTAAGTGAGTCCAAGTGAATTTAAATGGTAGCCTATAATCGGTGAATTATTAAATTGGTAAATAATAGGTATATCTATTAATAGATACCAAGTGTAAATGTTCCTGAGACAAATATTAAAATGAAGGTTTTGCATAAAAAGATGGTGTGTAGTAGTTATATTAACTGTTACAACTTAAACCACTAAACGGAAATAGTTGAAATTTGTCATTGAGGTAGTTTACGTCACGTTAGTGAGGAGGTTTACGCAAACACTGTGGGAATACCATTGAGAACTGCCGTCAGAGGTTCTGAAACATTAAGACTTAAATATCTTCAAGAAAAAAGCTTTTTTTTTCTACGAAATCGGTAACGCTACTCAGAGAACCCTGTAAATATTGTTAGTAGGCGGCGAAGATCACATTCTATCAGTCTAAACGCTTACTTGTTTGCCATTACAAAAAAAAAAAGAAAAATATATATACGAATTACAACCAATAACCCCTTATATTATAGCGAAAATATTTTTTACGAAATTGGAAACAAAGCCATGGGCAAAAAAGTTGTTCAACTTACACACTTTTTAATATATCTTTTTAATACTAATTAAATTTTCGTTTGTGCCATTTGGACTGTTTCTTCTTTACTGAGGACTAGGTCTAATGGCGCCTTTTACGTTACGTTACGTTTGCGTGTTACGGATACCGTCAGAGGCATACTTTTATTACCATTGAATAGATTCCTTTCTGACTTCTTCACACTCACCACGAGGAACTGGTTTTACACTAGCGGCGATTGTTGTTAATAAATATAAATGTGGCTGACTGATTTTCGGTCTCTTATATACGCATCTCGCATTAAAATTTTTTAAATTTTGAAGTTCGAAGGCATGAGAGTGACTTCCTTTCTGTGTAGGTTCACCCGTGATTCGCTCCTGCAATCATCCTGTAGTGCTATAGTAGCGGCGTGTATGTCCCACGTGCGTCGTTCCCACTTGTGGACCCGTCATACTGTGGACGATGTGATGGCGAGTGGATGTCAATTGTTCATGGTGTCACTTGGTGCATTGGGATACGAGTTCAGACCGGGGGAGGATGTGCTCTTACCTTTACAGGTCAGTATGTTTTCAGAATGTGTTTTATGAATGGCTACTGGATTTCGACGACACATATGTTCTAAAGTTTGCTGAAACTTGTGTGCCATTAAGGGGAATTAATCTAAAGTTTTTTTTCCACCAACGACGGTACTGAGACATCAACGTCCAAACTTGGTTAACAATTGAAATCACGTATGAACTCCTTAACATGACTTGCTTTACCAGCCCTCAAGTATCGTAGTACGAGTATATAGTGGCAGCTTCATACCTCACGTTTGCTGTTTCTTTTTGTAGATCCATCCTGCTAAGGAAGAAGTTATGAATTCCATCTAAATAGGTATAATGCTAATGAATCAATGTATGATATATAGAGTACTCAAGATTTGATTATATTTTAATTGTATCTTAAGCGTTCCAATGTCTTAGGAGAAGACACGCAGTCGCACAATGTGATAGGTTGTAAGCCTATCTTTTTTTTCAACTATTAGTACATATAAAAAGTTATTTTTACCTAATTAACTGTTTTCAAATGCCTTGTTTTAGATATAGTTGATTAGGCATATTTGGAACGTATGAAGCTTTAATGATTTATAGCTATGGACTTACTTTCGAAAAGTCAAATTTATAAACGAGTAAAATATATCAGGGTTCCGAAAACCCCTTTTCTCTTTCTAATATATTTTCAAGGCCAAACATTCAGCTATAATAGAGGGTAGAAATAAAAGTGAATTTAATTGTAGGTTGCCAAAAGATTTACGCTTGGTGTAAACTATGTGAAGTACGACCTGCAAGAGATATTCACTGGCAAGTTGGAACAGAAGGATCCCACGGCGATGACTGTCAGGTACATTGGTCATCATGCTGTAGTTTTGATAACTTTTTTCAACTAAGCTAGGTAATTCTTTCTATTAGCGCCTCGCACGAAGTTTTTTCTGAGCCTTTATATACTTAAATAGATGCAAGAACAAATTTAGTAAGCACCAAGACCCGGAAATGTTCATCACACAAATGCCTGTCCCCATTTGGAATCGAACCCGAGCCTTACGGTTGATCGTTGTAGTTAGTCGGGTACGCTAACCACTCGACCAACGAGGTGGTCTTATTATTATTATTCTTTTGCCCTGGGCGGCAAATGGATCTGGCACTGTAGTAATAATATAAGTATAGGTACTTCGGAATCACATTTACGGTTTTCATGAACTGGAGTAGCTAAATACATTTTCTATCGCCGCGTTAGGGATGAAATTAATAAAGATATTTTGAGCTAGGTTGTGTTCCAAAGATTGGGATCTTTGTGGTTATTTCTACGTTAATGAACTAACATTGTTGCTAAAAATTATTAAAATTCGTAACATTGCGTAGTTCTTTTTGCTTCTAACGGCCGATTTAACCTATCTGCAGTTAGAGATAGGCCTTCTGGAGTTTTGTCTACCTAAAATACTTTTGTTAATTATTGAACAATAGTAGTGTTAGTCTGGTAATCTATCCACAGTTCCCTTTCCCTTTCTTTTATCTCAGACAGGTTACTGAATTCCGTAAAACGATATAGATGATAAGTTGCTGCCCTAATCTTTGTTATCCACAGTTTTGACTTTCGTATTATGTTATTAGATCAGCGTTGGAGCGATTCTTTGAGAGCCACACGCATGGGATCCTGTGGTCGGCGCCGCATGCCGTGGCGGTGTGGCGTGTCCAGGGCGCTCCGTCCTACTACATGATGGAGCCCCATGCCTGCGGACCCACTGGACTCAGGATTGATGCACAGGTCATTTAACAAAAATATCTGACCAATTAACTCCAAGAAACATGGATGCAACCTATGCGGTTCACACATCTAACACAAAACCTCGTCTTACTTCAGCTCCTCACCACCCATTATGATACTTTGCAACTGGTAGAAAAAACCCAACATGCATGTAATTGCATATGATAAAGATTTCACTTAAGAATTGAATTTTATCATAATATATAGGAATTAATAGATCGGTCATTCTTACGCATGTTTGACGTCAGACTAAGAACTGCGGTTTTAATTCAAAACTCACGAGACCGCTAATTTGTGCGGTCACACAGCGGTCGCG
>NJDC01002503.1:74551-98541 GCA_002245475.1 Calephelis virginiensis
GATTCCAAAGCTTGCCCTAACATATGACTGACGCCACTTTGGAACACTTTAAACGTTGCCCTTTTAAAAATAAAGGGCTCAAATAATGTAAAACTTTAATATATTTATAGCTTATAAAATTCCCTTTAAAACCATTAAATGCGCGTAATTTTATTGAAATTTTGCAAAAAGGGTTAGTTTTAACCCCTTATAGTAGTAATTTGCACATGTCGGAATAGGGTAGATTTTGAAGATAAGGGTAAGATAAGATTAATTCCAAAGTCTTAAGTAATTCGATGCAGGTTCAAAAAATTCGGAGGTAATTCTCTTTTTACCTTGGTAGTTTGGACTACTAGTAGTTTTTGAATTACACATAATAATGCAAACATTTTTATGCACTATTAAGTCTAGCTCAAAACCCACTAGTCGGATCATGATAAAAATAAAATGGGATCATGATCCATCTTTCTAAAAGAGAATCATAAAAAAATGGATGATCATGAAAAACCCAGTCGCTAACGCTAGTTTTTTGATGCCATACAATTTTGATACAGTTTATAGTTTTATGATATTATGACATTTTATATTTACGATTTTTTGTTAATGTGTGTTACGCGTGTGTGTGCGTAAGTGCATCTATCTGTGGCATTATAATTCTTTAGCAAATGAGTTAATTTTGATGCGTATCTCTTTGTTTGAAAACTGACGTTATCGAAGTGGTTCTTGCTTATAATATAGGTTTTTAGGTAGGGGTTACTGAACATTTACGGTCTTATTAATAAAAACGCCCATATCCCCGAAGAGGTAGGCAGAGGCACAACCAGGGCACCCACGACTAGCCAAAGATACTAAGTATCATAATGTGATAGGTGACAAGCCTATCGCCAACCGGGCACATATCCTATTCTGGGCAACATTTTTTTTTTAAATTTGGAAAAACCCAATTTTATTTTTTGTTGTTCGACCCGGGATTCGAACCCGGGACCTCATGCAGTTAAGTCCAACAACTGAACCGCTAGACCACAGAGGCGATCTTTGTATAGATCTACGTAATAAAAGCTATTGTGATTTTGAATTTGAATGTGGAAATCAACACGTGACTATGGAGAATATAGTAGTGAACACGGCTAGTGCATGCGGTGTTTCTGAAAATACCGTTTATAAATTAAAGAACAGAAGAAAACAAATGATTAAAAATCGCCTGTAAAAAAAGAGCTCGACTCTCTATGATTAATAAATATGATTTAGACAAATGTGCTATAAGGAGAAAAGTGCATTCATTGTATTTAAAAAAAACGAGTACCCGACAATTGACAAAGCTATGTCACTATGTAATGATGCTGCAGGTATTCCATTCAAACGTACACTCCACAAAATACTATATGAGCTTGGTTTTGACTTTGCGAAACGGGAAAGCAGATCATTATTATCAGAAAGAGACGACATTGTTATATGGCGACGTAAATATCTAAGAAAAATTAAAGAACACAGGAAATCCAATAAAACTATATATTGACAAAACGTAGGTAAGCGCTGGACACGTTAAAACAAAGGCATGGGTAGATTCGGCGATCAAAGACAAGAAGGATGCTTATCGAGCCGGTTTATCTAATAGTCTGGGCGCTCATATGGCAAAAGGTAAAAGGACATTGCACATCGGAAGTGAAAAAGGATTTGTGGAAAGGAGGTTGCTATTATTTGAATCCAAATCAACTAAAGATTACCACGAAGAAATGGACGGCGAAAAATTTTTTAACTGGTTCAAAAATGTCATACCAAAACTTGACTCGGGAAGTGTTGTCGTCATGGATAACCCTTATCACTCAGTTAAATCTGAAAAGATACTGACACCTCAATGGAATAAGCAGCAAATAATAGACTGGCTTCAAAGTAAAGGTGTGACAATAAATATGAGTTATTCAAAAAAGGAACCTATGTTAAGTTGGCGATTTTAATATTTGAAAATATTGTAATAAAAAGTTTGCTTTCATACGGTTTAATTTATATCCCAGTATAAATAGGCCTTTACTTTGCAGTTGCACAGATACGTCACTATTTTCTTAACGCGAATAGACTATAGTATTACAGTCTTTATTGAAATGTGATACATACTATAATATTAACTTAATTTTAGTCTTACTTTAGTCCATGTTTATAAGATTATTGATACGTATATTTTTTTTACTACAACAAGAAGTAAAAATGTCTCATTTTCCAGTTATCTCCAAAACACTCCAGTCACGGAACGAATAAAGCATGAGTTCACACTTTACTCTATCTCTGTGTGTGTGGCTCCCATACAAAAGTTGGTGGACGAGCCGCCGCTGCTGCGGACGCCGCCGGGGGTCAAACTAGTGCCCGCCACCAGCACGGTCAGTCCTATTTATATACATCTATAGTAAAACAGTAATATTAGGTAGTTAATAAACACCTCTGTGGTCTAGCGGTCCAGTTGTCGGACTTGGCTTCATGAGTTCCCGGGTTTGATTCCCGTGTCGGGCAACAAAAAGAAAATGTGTTTTTTCCAATTTTTTTATAACAAAAACGTTGCTTGGCAATAGATGTGTGCCCGATTGGCAATAGGGTTGCTATCTATCACATTTTGTGGCTTAGTGTCTTCGGCTAGTCCTGAGTGTCCTGGTCTACCTATCAACAACAACAACAAGCCTCTACCAATCTCTTCGGGAATAATGGCGTAAAAATAATATTTGTTCTATATATTATGAAGTTGGCGTTTGGTAGTACTGGCCTTTTCTATCACAAATTTTCCTCTTTGGTTAGGAATTTCGAATTAGTATTGGTACAAGTATTTCCACATGTATTTTGTACAACGTCATTTGTTTTTTTTGTGTCTTTTTCTAATTTGCGTCGTTGTGTTTGAAATATGTAAAGGTTAAATATCGCGTTATTTACGAATACCAGTTCTACCGTGGCGTGTTCCAGAACTGTCCGTTTATGTCAATGGATTATTTTTGGTTTTTCAGTACTACTTCCTTTTGAATAGTACTTTAGTAATGTCAGCGCTTGATGTTGATGTGTTCCGGTTCGGAGGATAAGGTAGCTGGTAAACTTACTTTTGCTTGAAGCTTATCTTCCCGGCCTAAGGTTAGCAATGCAACATTATCACCTTTGGTGTCTCTAGGCGGCGTGAATTTCTTACCATCAGGAAATCCGTCTGTTTGTTTGCCTTCCAATATCATTAAAAAAAGTCTTGAGCCCAAAATCAGTCATATTTTTTTTATATAAGAGGATGCAAACTAGCAAGTGGGTCACCTGATGGAAAGTGATCACCGCCGCCCACGGACATCCGCAACACCAGTATCACAGATGTGTTGCCAACCTTTAAGGAATGAGTATGCCCTTTTCTTAAAGGTCCATAAGTCATAATTTTTTGGGAACACCGCCATAATTTTTTGAAAGGTTGAACATTTCGTGACGTCGTTAGACAGCTTAGAGCGTTTTTGCGTCAAATTAAAATAGGTTTTTAAAGATCCGTAAATATTATTGTTATCAGCCGAGTTTTTAATAGAATACCAGATATTTCGGTTAAAAATTTTTAAAAAAAAGGAAAGAATCAGCTATTGATTATATTTTAGGATACATGCCTATTGTGCAAGTCTATCGGCTATAATACTTTCCACCACCAGAAGTAGTCTTGAAGTCTAGAAGATCCCGGCCACAAGACAGCGACACACTATTGTGTTTTTTGGTGAAGGTCGTATCAGAAGAACCGCCTGCTTGTTCGTTATCTAATAACATAAAAAAATACCAAAACAATAACTATTGAGACATCGTGCTGTAGTTGCGTACTGTAGCCGCCAAAACCCTTACCACGAGTTCACGATATTAAAATCACTATCGTCTAGGAAAATAATTTGTACGAAAACTTTGAAGAGTGCTTCTACTCAAGGTAGTACTATTCGGAGAAATAAAATCGGATACAAAAGCTATAGGTTTCGATAAGTATATTATCGAACTTAATCTATATTTATGGTAAAGGTTCTTGTAGGTAGGGCACTAGTATAGGTGACTGACTGGTAATAACTGACTTTACCGACTGATCAATAAAAGTTCTGTTTATCCTTAGGTGGGTGTGGATGGGTATAAGCGTATGGCAGCGGAGTCCGATCGCCGGCACCCCCCTGGCGAGCCCACCTGTGAGGATGCTGAGAGGATCGCGCTGGCACGGGATCAGGAAGACGGTCGTATTGAGAGTGAGTTTTTAGGGGATTGGCCTTTGCAACTGTAGAAAAACCTGAGTATTTAGATTCCTAGATTATGCTATTGGTGCAGAGAGCGGTAGTATTTAAAATACATTTACTGATTAATAATTTATACAGTATGACTAGTTCAAATATTACTTTTGTGTTCTGATTCAGGAGGTACAGACTACAGAAGCTTACTTACATAAGAAGTTTATGATCCCAGCCTAGGAAACCTACCTAGGTAACGCACTGTTAACGTCTGATATCTATAGGGAACGTGTTTTGTCATCAGGAAATAAGTCTTGTAGAGTACAATACAAAATAATTCAATAGCATTTTGCCATTTTATTCAGCAGCTCAAATATAATTGGAACCATTATACAAATATATAATGCTCGATCCTTCGGGGCCCTCTGAGTATAGGGGCCCTGCGCACTGGCCCCGTGTGCCCTTATGGTAAAGACAGTATTGTCTGTATTGCTATAGGGTTATTCTTAAAATTCGATTTTATGTGAGTTAGAAATTGGAATTGGATATGTCTTTCTAGGTATTCTTGAACACTACACTAGCGAATTATTAACATTTAGGTTTCGTTAATTGTTTTTGTGGACTAAATATTGATAATCCGACATTGAAGACTTATGTGCGCTACAGAGTACTCTAGCAGGGAAGCAGTAAAGGTGCGTATTACGAATGCTTTCAATAGTGTAAGAGACAATCCGTTTGTTCTTAACTGCAAAAGACGATATGCGTAGACGTAGAGAACTCTGTGTCAGTCAACAAGAAGCGCATTTCATTCCAATTTTTGAATACGCCAAAAATACAAAGCCAAATATCAGTTTTCGGATCCGATCCCAATTTCCAATTTGCATGAAATCGAGATTCAAGAGTAGACCTACTGATTTGAAAACCTAACCAGGAAATCGTATTCGTGGGGTCTATGCCAGTCTACAATCTACAATATCAAAGCCACATAAACACGGACATACATATTTAGTAGCACATATATTCATCTATTTTTGCGTCAAGGGTTAAAAATATTTGATATATCTAGACCGTCGTCACGTGAGCGGCTGGTTGGTACTGAAGGATCGTACACAGTTCATGTCGGCGAAGCACTCCATACGATGTCGAAAGTTCCTTCCCGGATCTAGAGGATATCAGGTGCTGTTAATACTTCAATGTTTCTAATTTTCATTACATTCATACTTTAAAATTTGAATAGAGAAACAGGGATGGAATTCGAAGTCTAATCTAGAATCTATCCCCGTGTTGGTTCGGACTCCTTTGCAGAATAGACCATCTACCTTCCTGCCAGGCAACTTGTAACAGATGAGCATGGGCTTACCGTTACTAACACCGTGAAATTTGACTCGGTGGTAGAGTTTCGCTGCGACTCGTCCGGATTGGTACCACCGCCTTATCTATTCCTGCCGCCATAACGTTAACACTTGCTTTTGACGTGTTCTGTTCAGAGGATACTAGCCGGTACATTTACTTTTACTCGAAGCAACAACCCGGCCTCTGGTTTACAACGTACCATTACCACCATTGATGTATAGGCGGCATGAATTCCTTACCTTTAGGAAGAGAAAAAAAATATACTTTTTCACCATTTGGTGCCAGTTGCCACAGCCTTACCTGCCTATCCTTCTGCCATAGCGTCAGTGGTTGCTACTTGCTCATCACTTTCCCCTTTGTAAGTAGAGAAGGCATGTCTCACAGCTGATTTTAATTTAGGAGTATCCAATCATCCAACTTAATTTTTAACCATTACCAAGTTACTAACTTTCACGCCAAGTCTTTAACCGCTGAACCGATTCGGCCATATTGTGGCTGCACCCTAAACTGACACGACCTCATTTTGCCTCCGTCTGCCGCGCTCCATTCTTAATTCAAGTTTGTTCAAGTAAACTTCGTGTATCCAAACAAAATTTTGCGATGCCTATTGACCGGTTAACGAGATAGACAGAGAATATCGAGTTCCAAATATTTACTATTATTTGATGCTTCCTTTGTGTATAGATGCTTAATAAGTTTTTGACTTGGAACCAACATTTTGGAACAAGCATTTAAAAATGAAATTTATGTCTGATTCAGGCGCTAGCGTGTTCTGTAATGGCTGGTGCGATGTCACGCGTGGAAGATGTATGCCGATGGTGTTCAACAAACTTGGATCAGATCCTTGAGAGTGGAGATCAATTGTATCAGGACAGTTACCTCCACTTCCAGCCTGATAGCAAGATTCTACTAGTAGAACAGGTAAGTGAGTAACAGCTTTGTGGATCAGGCAAGATTGAATCATACACAGTGAAACAACCTGAGATGAGACGGAGTGAGAAAAGGTTGGATCACGTGGAAGAGATTTATGTTATATTATCAATCTGAACTAGGTTCTAGATAGCATAGACTAGTAATAGAAAGTCTTCTATAAAATTCCTTTTGAAACTAGTAAATTGGAATATCATACGATAGGATGGCAAAGAACGGAAAGAGGTAAGACGACTTGGAATAAGGTCGGATCGGATAGGTCGTGTTACCAACCAGTAGGGTTACCTACTCTTGAATCTCGATTTTATGCAAGATTTGAAATTGGAATTGGATTTGTGCCATGTTGTAATCTTGAACGTAAAATAAAATTTTCCCCCGTGTTGGTCCGGGCTCCTTTGCAGAATAGACCATCTGCCTTCCTGCCAGGCAGCTCGTAAAAGGCGAGCATAGGCTTACCGTTACTAACACCGTGACATCTGACTAGGTGGTAGAGTTTCGCAACGACTCACCCGGATTGGTACCACCGCCTTACCTATTCCTGCCGCCATAACGTCATGACGTATTCCGGTAGCCGGTAAACTTACTTTTGCTCGAGGCCTAACATCCCGGCCTCAGGTTGGCATTACCATCTTTGGTGTCTCTAGGTGGCGTGAATTTCTTTCCATCAGGAAATTTGTCTGCTTGTTTGCCTTCCAATATCATAAAAAAAAATTAGCAATTGGTTCCAAAAAAAAAAAAAATTAAACGAATCCGAAAGAAAAAAATCTACGAATCCGTTATAATAATTTATTATATCGAATTCGATTGGGATTCAACGAATCCGATATTATGATAGATACGATAGATTTATAACTGATTCGTGAAATGTTCTTTTGTTCAAGAGTACAAATAGACACAAATCCGATTCCAATTTGCGTGAAATGGAGATTCTACAGTATTCCTATTAGGATTATAGAAAGCGAAGACTAGATCCCTTCAGACAGTTACCAGTATTAGTATTGCCAGCTTGCAGGGTAGGTATTAGTATTGCCAGTAGACAGTATTGCCAGCTTGCAGGGTTTGATACACCCGTGGTGTTGTCTTAATTTCTAACAAGAAAAACCGTATGCTTGATTTTTAACAGACCCCGAGAAGTAGTTCTCAGTTCGACTGAATGTTTTGAAGTATGTTTGTTACTCGATTACTGGGTCTATTATAAAAAAAATGTTTTTTTTAAAGATCGGTCATAGTTTTGATGTGTGTCCATAATATAATTGTTGTCATGATCCAATTATTGGTTCATCGACGATGAGGTCAACATACAAATGTATTCATTGTTAACTATAACTCATAAATACTAGTAGTACGTTGATAAAATTTATGTGGAACCATCTCGGAATCACTAGCTATCATTTAAAGAATGGATTATCAAAAGATGCGACACCTAATGAAATAGATGAAGTCGGTTTTTGCAGTTTTGTAATTAAACACAGTAATTCAAATTTCTAATTATGGATACCTTCATACTACAGGTAAAATCGCCTAGAGTAAAAAGAAAAGAGTAGGTAGAGTATGAGTTGGACACACTTAGTAGTTTACCATTGGTTTAAATACTTTCAGATTCTAGAAATCAGGGTTTGGTAGAAGATTTCAATCCTATGAAGTAAGACAATAGTACTGGAGAATCTCTTAGTTTATATGCGAAGGATTTCAACAAAGTAAGAGTATATGTAGCCTGTGGTACGTTTTTAGAGTTGGGTTTGTTAAGAAGGGATCTATCTCCACATTCCATAAGTTTATCTGGCTTTATATCAGTGGCTTAAGACAAATAAAACTCGTCAATTGTAATTAGTTTCATGCTAGTTACACAAAAGTAAAATACTTCTTGAAATATATTCTGACTGACACAATCAGAAAAGCTGATTGAATATGCCTGTTTTTGTCCCGTGTTATACCGGGTCCTCGTTGTAGAATATACCATCTGCCATCCTACCTGGAAGCTCGTAAGAGTCGAGCCAAGACGAAACGGGACATTACCAACAAGACCGCTGGTGGTGGACTGCTTTGCAGCAACTTGCACTTGAAGGGATCCACTGCCTTATCTTTTCCAGCCACTATAATGACAATGTCATGTTCTGTTCCGGAGTGTGGGTTAGCCGTTACACTTGCACATTTGGACTAACATCCCAGCGATGGGACAGCGACGCACCTACTACATCTATGCCGCCGAGGTGATCTATGTCCATCAGGAGAGCAGCGAGCTTGTCTTTTGCCAATAAAAAACACAAGTTAAATCACTATTTTCCAGATCCTCCGAAAGTTTTACACTCCTGGTAATTGTGTTTGTCGCGTGGTAATGTACAAAGCCAGACAAAAGGGAGTCGTTGATACGGATCTACTGGATCAGGTAAACATATTCTATTTTCTTACATTTTAAAATTTGAAAAATTTTGGGAAAGGTCGTATGGTCAAGTTTTGCGTAAACTGGCAACGAACGTGGGTAATAAATGCCTAAACGCCGTAAAACCGTTAAAAGCTGGTGAAAAAAAAAAACAAACGAAACGGTCTCTAAATGTCGTGGAAGATGTCACGCGCACATTTTAAACTTACTTCAATGGACAAACTATCAAGGTGGATCGAAAATCAAACAATGGAAGATGTAAGAGAAGGAGAACAGACTCTTTGGTTACTCTGTTTAAATGCGAGATATCACCGGAACAATGGTTATGATGATGACGATCATTGTGATATATTTTCTCGACACGAAGGTTAGATCGTTCAGGTAGCGTTTGGGAGACAGTTTAAAATTGTTTTAATAATATATTTGCATGCCAATTAATAGGTAAAGTAACTAGTTTAATTACTATGTATAGAACGTAAGACCTGAAATGTACACTACTAAAGGCAAAAAAATGAACTTGAATTTTGAATTTGAACATAGACTCACTTCTGTTAGTTTGTTAGAATAATGTTTTTATGTTAATATCAACTTAACATGAAAGATATTCCATACCCTTTGAATCTCTATTAAGAAGAGGTGTCGATAGCCAAGTAAGTTCTTTACAGAAGCCGGAGAGTAGGTAGAATTAGCCGGGAGACCATAGCATAGAAACACCTGTTGCCAGCTATGGTGTCTTTAGGCAACAGGTATCCCATACTACTAGGAGAGTCGTATGCTCGTTAGTTATTGACGAGTATATACATATAAAATATAATACTAGCTGTTGCCCGCGGCGTTGCCCGCATGGTTAAAGGTCCCATAAGACATTTTTTGGGCATTAAACTGCCCAATTTATAAATCCTAGTTATCCTCTATATCTGTCCCAAATTTCATGAAAATCGGTTCAGAAGCTTTTGCGTGAAGGAGGAATAAACAAACAAACAAATACACAGACTTTCGCGTTTATAATATTAGTAGGATATAAAACTATAAGATGCTACGTCCAGGTTACGGAGTTCTTCCGTGAAGAGCGAATGGGTGTATTGGTTGCTGGTAAAGGAGATTTCGCCGTTACCTTGTTCCGGACACCAAGAGGTACAGTCTGATGCTATCATAATGTTTAACCGGAAATTAGCAGCTATTGCAACTAGATATGCAAATTAAAACAATACAGAATATAATGTTTAAGTAATGTATGCAAAATAGGGTTCAAAATTATGCAAATCATGCAAACGACTGTAGTCGTGTAAATCGTGTAACTAGTAACTCTGGATTTCGATCAGGTTGTGTGTATGTCAATTGTCAATATAACCAGAGAACTGATGAATCTCCTGTCCAACGTTGTGCCCGTGAGAGACGCTTTACAGGCTCTTTGGTCTTTCAAATCTATGATTCGGATCATGTGTTTCATCATTATCTGTGATAGTGGATTTTTTTGTAACAAAACTTTATCTTGAAAAAATACTGGTAGAACATTTGATCAGTATGTCAAGTGGGTGTTTTAGACAAGGACGTTAATGTTTCACACTACCAGAGGATAACCGACTTACCTGACATATTAAAATCGGACACAAGAATCGAGACTGAATTGTAAATTATTAATTTAATTTGAGTACAGATTACCTACTTTATGGGTCCAGTAACAAATGGTGGGGGACACCAGACCCACGTAAGAAAACTTTCCAAATTATGGGGTTAAGATCAATTTTAAACTTTTAGTAAATTTTGTCTCTGTGGTCTAGCGGTTCAGTTGTTGGACTTGATTGCATGAGGTCCCGGGTTCGAATCCCGGGACGGGCAGCAAAAAGGAAATTGGGTTTTCTCAATTTTCTAATAAAAAAAAGTTGCTCGGTATTCGAAATGTGCCTGGTTGGCGATAGGCTTGCCACCTAACACATTGTGGGACCTAGTGTCTTCGGCTTGTCGTGGGTGCCCTGGTTGTGCCTCTGCCTACTCCTTCGGGGATATGGGCCTGAAGATGCATTTTTTTTAATACCATTACATAAATTTCAATGGAAAGCAAAAGTTGCTCTTGTCAATTTCATGCAAATCCGAAATTTGAATCCAATATTTTGTTTTAAGTACTCTTGAGAAGAATATATATTTTTATGACATTGGAAGGCAAACAAGCAGACTGATTTCAAGATTGTAATAAATTCACGCCACCTAGAGACACCAAAGGTGGTAATGGTGCGTTGCCAAACTAAGGCCAGGATGACCTTACCTCGAAAGACCTCGAGCAAAAGTAAATTTACCGAATACCTTACCCTCCGAATCGGAATACGTCAACGGCAAACACTGAGTTTATGGCGGCAGAAATAGGTAAGGCGGTGGTACCAATCCAGGCGAGTTGGTGCGAAACTCTACCACCTAGTAGGACGGTACCACCTAGTAGTACCGGTGTTCACGATGTTAGTGACGGTAAGCCTATGCTCGCCTTTTACGAGCTGCCTGGCAGTAAGGCAGGTGATCTATTCTGCAAAGGAGCCCGAACCAACACGGGGACAATATATGCAGATTATTAGCAATTAGCTTAAAATCAGCAATACATTATTTTATCGGATTCGAACAGTGTTCAAGAGTACCTGAAATGAGATTCGATTTTAATTTCCAATGCGCATGAAATCGAGATTCAAGAGTAACCCTATTGATAGGAAAGAAGGTAAAAGTGATGGAAAAATTATTGCATCCTTTTTTTTCCGTCCGTCCTTCATGACTTATTGACGTATTTAAGAAACACTTGTAATCTTTAATTATACTCGTTATTGATTTTTAAAGTGAAAACTTCTTGACCGTCGTTGCGCACTTTTAAACTCGCGTCAGGACACGTGACCTGATCGAAAATTCGTAAGGCGGCGCAGGGCAATTGCGCGAATATTCGTGTTGTCATGTTTGTGTACGATAGCGCAATAAATTAGTATTGTATTCTACCACATAAATGATAGCACTTCTTTTCTTTCTTTAAGTTTTGGCCTTCACGTTAGTATTTAGCCATTAGTCAAGTAGAAATTTGCATCAAATTTTATATCAATTTCAATTAATTTTAATTAGTCATCAGTCGTAAGTCGTCAATAAGTCATGTCAGGCTCTTGGGTAAAGCGGTGGCCTTTTTACACAAGCTCATGTAACGAGATTTGGCGGCAACGAGAAAATATATGATACGCAAATTTCTTTATGATTAATTCATTTGTACACTTTTACTGAACAAAATTGTACAAAATGCCACCAAAATTGACTAATTTCACTTAATATTAACACGAAATTCAATAATTATGAAAAAACTTCGACCATCTTTTCTCTCAATGGCGCCAAAACTCTTAATGATAGCACTTTCAAACTGATAATTAATCGTTTGCATGCCGAAACGTGAATCAGCTCAATTCAGTTATACTGCCATGTTATAGTTGCGGCATACCAAAGATTAAAGCAATTCGTGCAAAATTATTCCCCAACCATTCCAAAATATCAAAAATGCACAACGTTAACATTCAAGTCACTTCTACCGGCACTCCCGGAGTGCAACCTGTCGTTTTTTTTGTTACATTACAGTTTCCATAATGCATAAGTACAGGTAAGTATCTAACGAACCGCTAGATAAGATACTCGTAGTTCAGTGAAATGATTATAAAACTCGAATATTTATCTGGAATTGGTTTGATAAGCATTGATGGTGTTTTTCATATCAATAAGTTTAGTCGACCAAATGTATGTACTTATCTACTATTTTTTTATGTATGTAACTGGCTATGGGTATGGGTAGGTTACTACATGTTTGACCCGGACGACCGCGACCGGTACGGACGCGCCGTGCCGCCGCCGTGCCGTGGCCGTGCCCGTGCCTGCCTTTCGTACTACCCCAGCGTGAGTATGCAACATACACAACAATTATAACTTTACCTTTGACGAAAGAAATATAGCACACGATATGCGGGAAATAGCCTTATATTGTATTACTAGCTGTTACCTGCGGCTTCGCCCGCGTTTTCACAGAAACCCGGTGTGCGATCGGGATTAAAAATAGCCTATATGTTAATCCAGGTCACAATCTATCTGTCTTCCAAATTTCAGACAAATCTGTTCAGCCATTCGAGCGTGAAAGAGTAACAAACATCCATACATCCATACTTACAAACTTTCGCATTTATAATATTAATAGGATTAGCCGTGTATCGTGTGCTGTATTTTTTTTACTGTTCATATACTTTACTTTTATGTCGACGCGGAGTCTACAAAATCATTTCTTTTTTAACAAAAAGTTAACTAAACATTTTTTAAGTGATTGAAAATTTATTTAATTTAAAAATAATTAATTAACGAGTGTGTATTTTTGGTTTATCGATGTAAAATATTCAAACGAAACATTAGTTAATGTTTTGTATATTGACCCAAGTTAATTAACATCTATAATTTTAATTAATAAATCTTCAGAGCGTAAAATAAAATGTTTCGTTGATTTGATTAACTTCTCTAAAAATTGTAACTAATTTAGAATTAATGTTTGGGCCTGTTAAAAATAGAATCCGGATTATTGTAATTTACCGGAACTGGATAAATTACGTAAAAACAGTTTTCAAAGTTTAAATGTTTGTAGCTACAATAAAATTACTGGAGGTTAAAACTAAGCATTATAAATGATTTAATTAATTTACGCGTAAATAATTTAGTCATTAATTATTTATTTGTTTTATTTATAAACGGCGGAAATGTTGGTTTTATGATGATATTATATATAAAGTGTATCACGACTTCCTAACGTTTATTTCGAATGAAATGAATGTTAAGGCGACACACATTCTCTGGTGAATTTCTGCCGAGGTCGGTTGATAAGCAAAGCAGTAAAAATCCTGTGAGTACATTTATAAATTTAATATTGTAATATTACCGTCTAGTAGGCTTATAATAAAAGAGTGTTGTTAAAACTCCAAAGACTTTCATTACTTGTAATGAGTGATCCTGGTTACGGCCCTGCTTTTGAAAAAAACCTAGTAGGCCAGTCCCCCTCGTTATATATATAAAACCATATACATACCAGGTATAACAAGGTGTAAACCAGAAATCTGTTCTGAGCCTTTCTTCTTTCTTCTTTTTCTGAGAGATTACGTTCGGTAGGTTACGTGTAGAAATCTATGACAATTTTGATCTAAAAATATGTTTCTCTTAGCTACCGATAGAGGCGCTATTCAAATTTTTTAATGCATAATGTACAGAGACGGTAGCGAGTTAGTAAACTTGACGAGCCATAAACTAATGGGAAGGGCTCAGGGACGAGTTGAACTTGTTTAGTAAGTACAGTATTATTTAGAAAATTTAGCCCAAAAGTTGTGTCTAGGGTAAATTTTTACTAACCAACCGAAATATTCAAAATATTGCATTGAACAAAAATCGTTCAATCTACAGAGTACCACGTACCACGCCAAGGACATCTTTATTTAATATTAATATGATCATTTATGATCTCTGTTGTCATACTAGCTATTAGTTCTTATATTGACCCTCCGTTGGTCGAGTGGCTAGCATTTAAAGTTCGGTGAAGTTGTAAAACACAAGCATATAATTTGCTTACCTTGGGGTTAGATTCAATTTGTTGACGTAGAATGTACTTGGCCATTTCAATAAAAATGGGATTTGTCAAGAAAATTATCAGTTAGTGCTCAGTGATAGGTATATAGCGATAACACTCAAATTAAAAATGTTTAATAACCCTCAATAAAATCTACATGCAATCTAGATAAGAATCATTCAGATCACATCTGTTTCTAACAAAAAATTGGTCCACCCTTTCACAAGTTATGATGCTACCGACAGTTAAACACATATACACACAGACACGTCAAACTTAAAGCAGCCTCTTTTACGTTGAGGGCTAAAAATATACATGTTAAAATCAAAAACCCAACACCTTTTCAAGTTCGGTTAATGGTTGATTCTTGAACAAACATATATTTACTACATTATTTTTATGAGACACTCCGTAGAGGACGCGCTCTTGAATAAGGTTTACATTATGTAACCGGTTATGTTCCTTCGTTACGAGAAGGAAACATATAAATATAGTTGGACTTACACATAACGAAAATTTCATAAAACTAGTGGTCGCCCATTGGTCGAAATTCGATCATAATAAATTTTAATATCTTGTTGATAAGAACGCCATCTTCATTTGTTAAGACCAACTACTTTGTTTCCAAATTATATGATTATAGTTTGTGCGCCATTTGTGATCTTTTATCGTTATCATCAATTTATTTGTTTGTGTGTGTCAAATGCATGGTAGTGTGGGTAATGTTTTATTAATTGATTTAATGTTAATATAAGCATTATTATTGAAAAATATTAGCGTTCTGCACTTCTCCTACACATAAACTATAAGTGTGACAAATTTCATGGTCCTGCGTCCGCGCAATTTTCGTAAAAAGGGGTCCAAAGTTTTGGCATCACGTATTAATATACAGATAATTTAAATTTGAACAGGTCCAGAAGCTGGTAAAGGTCCTTGGTCCCAACATCCCTCCTGTGATAAATGAAAGCAGGAAATTCGACGAGCAAGGGGTAAGTTTTTTTGTAATCTTGAATTGTAAAGGGTGGTGTCCAGAGTCTCCAAAGCCGTCGTCTTTGTATGAGGAGGGTGATGATTGTGGAGGAAACCAGGCAAGTCTGCAAAAGATAGTGAGATTTGGCACTCTGCCTGCCCCGTACGGGGACTTTGCGTGAGTACGACAGTATGTATATAGTTTTGTAACACTAGAATGTAAAAAGGCTGGTCGTTATGTTTATGGTAAGGAGGTGAGTATCTTAGGGAAGATTTAGGGAGAGGCACAACCAGGGGTACCCACGACTAGCCGAAGACCCTAAGTCACATTATGTGATAGGTGGCCAATTTATTGCCAACCGGGCACATATCCAACCCGGGCAACGTTTTCTTTATTAGAAAATACAGTTTTCTATTTTACTTTTTGTTGTTGTTGTTGTTGTTGTTGTTGTTGTAGTTGTATGTAACACAAATCAGAAATAACCTACCAATTTAAATGTATAAATTGCTATATTAGCTAGCGATGAGACCTTTCCAACTCCTTAATTAATGGGATGGTTTCGTTAATAAAATTGCTTTGCCTAAATCTTCTAAATCTGTTGGTATAGGATGGACACGCCGATGAAGATCAAAATCAGAAAGAAACGCCAAGAAAATCTAGCAGTGTAAATACTAATTTATTTTTTATGGGAAAAGCAAACAAGTATACGGCTTTCCTCGTGGTAATAGGCAACCGTGGCCTACCTAAAGACACCAGAGATGTTATAGGTATGTGGCGCACCTATAACATATAATATAACGTCCTGTGGCCGGGGTGCTAGGCCTAAATCATGGAAATGGAAACAGATACAAAGATATTTGCCATTTTCTAATCAAGAGGGATCTACGACGAGTTATACATTTTTGTTGAATAGTAAATCTTACGAAGAAGCAAGGCTCTTCAGCAAGCCAAGGTTCTTCAAAAAACAAGCGTCGCCTATAAACACAAAATACATTTCTAGTGCGTTGTTAGCTCCTGGCAGGGTTCTTATGCGACGATTGCAATTTTACCATGTAGCCTGTAACCTCCAGAGCGGAGCACGGCAATGTAGCGATCACTCTTGTATGCCAGCAGGAATAGACAAGGCCAGTGCGAGCGAGACAGCTTTCCACCATCTAATTATGACTGACTGCATTGGTTTATTAATATTAACCCAAAAAAAAACATGAACCTAAATCACTAGATTTTTGCACCAGAAGGCGATGGAGTCGTTACTATTCAATTGCCGACATTTTGTACATTTGGACTAAAAATATGTATAATATCTGGGATGGGATAAGCGACCTCCATTGTTAAGTTTAGGTTCATGTTACTTTGACCTCTTCATTAGTACTTAAGAACCGCCGTTATTGCGGCAGGAGTGAGGTTGTTATGATGGCAGGACTTTATTACCTACCTAATTTAAGTGATGAACTTTGAACTAAGAATAACCTAAACATATAATTAAATGACCAAATGGTTATAGGTTTATACTCTTATAGGTTCGGCAAATTGCTACTTGGCATATGTTGGTTATTTTTGAATCTCGATATCATGCAAATTTAAAATTGGAATCGTATAAGACATAAGTCATTTTTGGTAATTTTCTGTGTCCGTCCGAAGCTTCAGCTTCGGCTTCGGCATCGGCCACTTTCAGCCAAAAAAAACCATCTTCGGCGGAACCGTCGACTTCGGCCAGGTTTTGGGCCGCTTTTGGATTACGCCAAAGGTCGGAGCAACCGTCGATATTGAACGAACTGCTACGAAAGATTGAGTGATAGTAGAGTTTGCAGAAGCTGCAGGGAGCTAATGTCAAATACTCGTATTACATTGCAACCATTCAGTTCTGCAGGACAAGTATACGCGGACCGACGCGGACGATCTAAATTGATTGGTGAAAAATGTAGATAAATAATTATTTTTAGCTTACAATATGAGGCTGTTTAACTTTGATAACTAATATATTTATTAATATTTATTTAATATATCGTTAATGAACGCAGAATTTTGATGATTACTATGTAATTTTTCTTGTAATCTATGTAACTTTAGTTAAAAAGTTCTTGAGAGAGAAGGTCAAGTACAAAATATATGCTTAGTAAAATATATTTTATTTACATTATTCGTATAACTTGTTGTTTGCAATTGCATCATTACTTTATTATTAGTTCTATTGTTATTGTTACATTTATTTTGAATTTTCTAAACTGTGCATTTAATAAATGTTGGTCAATTAATTATTTATTGAAAAGTTAGTGTTTGTTTATTTTATTTACTAGTCTAGTTTTAGTCTAGTCGAATAAAACAAAGATTGATAGATCTAATTGTAATTTGTGAATCACTTCATAGAGAAATGATTTTTTTTTAAATTACAAACTTTTATTAAAATCTCTAAATCAGCTATATTTTTATATTACGAGACTTTCAATATTCAATTTTTAAATAATTTAATTAATGTTAATCGTAGCTAGTAGGTAGTCTGTAGATAATATTGAACAAAATTAATTACTGAGAGGTTAAAAACCTTCAGCTTCGGCTTCTGCCGAAGGTTGTGGCGATTGCCGATTAATCGGCTTCGGCCAAAACAGACCTTCGGTCGGACACTAGTAATTTTGAACACAGCACTAGCGGATTGTTAACATTTATTTAGGTACAAATAAATCCAAGAATCCGATAAAATTATTTATTGTTTACTATTAACTAAAGGTTAATAATTCTCAAGTACCTAAAAAGGCCTTACTCGATTCCAATTTCAAATAAAACAAGCTATAAGAATAAGCTTCAACAGAGACCCTACATAACTTTACTAAGTATTTTTTTTAAACAGGTACATTTTGAAGAATCATCATTATTTGCTATCTACGGGATGGATGTCACCAGTTTGCGCAAAATTAATCAACATGAAAGATAAAAAAAATAAAGCGCCATTTATTTATTTCCTCCAAATTAATCAATTCATTCGATGCTTTCTGATTGCTTACAACGACATCTTTTGAAAAATAAATACATCAGGGTTATTTTTGGCTAACATATTATTGCATACAGAATGTCCTTTTTTCCTACACGCCATCTACGTAATTTTGTTGTGAAACTTTTGATTAATCGTGCGTAGGTATTCGTCTGTACTGTAGATAGCAGTACTTGTATGTTAAGAATTTGTCGATTTTTGATATCTTTGTCAGTGTTCCTCTGTTTTCATAGTTCTAAATAGTTATTTAAATTTAGTTTTATTTTGTTACAATTTAAAATTTAAAAAAAAATGCTTTTATAAACATTATAACTATATTTTTTTCATATATTTATTACGAAGTATGATGTATATTGAAATTTGGTATAGGTACCTAAGTCGATCGTTATTCATTAACCTGAGATTATTTATTAAACTCCACAATAAATTATTTTATTTGTATTAAAATAAATCTAAATTACCTTCTGTAGAACTGTAACGGTTATAATAAATCAGGGAAGTTGTAGTTGCTATTACGAAAACTCGACAAATTATTATTGATTATAATATGTTGGTAAGGTTTATAGATGGCGCTTTACTTCGAACTGAAAATTGTAAAATCGCTACATTTCGTAACATGATATGGAAAAATAAAACTAGTAACAAATTTAATATGCCTTTTGATTTAACGATTATTTCAGTAATATTTTAAATAAAAAAATATACCTAATACCTATTTATGCATTGGTTGTTGACCACACATTCACTAGGTACTTCGGTTTTCAACAAAATCTTTGACCAGTTCTGTATTTTACGAACATTTTTTGATTTAGTCCAAGAATTTGTGTACGATTTTTAATTTTGATATCAGTAGGGTTACTCTCGACGCTCGATTCATGCATTATTGGAAATTGGAATCGAATATGTCTCTTTAGGTACTCCTGAACACAATTCTGGCGAATTACTGACATTTAGTTAATAGTAAATAGTAAATTATTTTATCCTATTCGTCGAATTTATTTGTAACTAAATGTTAATAATCCCCTTATACTGTGTTCAAAAGTACCTAAAGTGACATATACGATTCCAATTTCCAATTCGCATGATATCGAGATTCAAGAGTAACCCTACAGGATCATGTATGCGTAGCATAACTCATATAACTGGTAAGTAGTCGGACCACCATAAAATTAACATGGGACCACCTCGGAATGATGAGTTATCGTTTTAAAAAACAATTATAAAAATCGGTTTATTGGATGAAAAATCGCGTATTAAACATACAAAAAAGAAAATAAAAACCCGACGAATTCAGAAAATTCTCTTTCTAATCAGTTAATATCTACCGACTATAATTTTACATCTCACTAGCTGCTACGGCGAATTGTTTGTTTATATGAAAAAAAATTAAATGTTGTTTTTTCTAGTTTTCTCACAGTCCAACGGGATGAAATGTATCCTATGCCCGTCTTTTGGTTCTAAGCTATAATGTCAATTTTTAGTCAAATCTAACTAAAACGACTTTCTTTTATATAAATATATGGTAAAACGTTATAGTGAAACACATATAAAAGAGTAGAAAACCTCTTTTTGATTTTGCTTAATATTCTGTTATTTATGTCAATGTATTAATGGTTCATCGTTGCCCACGTTTTAATACATAATTGGTGATGTATCTACAGTTGAAAGTATGTTAAAGGGTAGGGTTTTTGTAGCTTTGACACAAAAACATGAACGTATAACTAGATACCATTGACTAGTTCCACACCTGCCGCTTTTGTGTCACCGGCATCTGTCTGATAAATTAGGTGAGCATTACTTGCGTTTTATAATTGATAGAGTATCTTTGAATGTGAACATGACTCGATCCTAAATTTTTTTAGGAAGACTAACGAATAATAGTCAAATCTCATGTCAATAGGTGGTAAGATTTTGCGCATAATAATCGCAGTAAAACTACAAAAAATTCAATAAGTACTATGTATATAAAAATTGGGTATTTTTCTGATTTTTTAATCAGAACGAATAACGATAATTAGATGCAGACATGGCGTCAGTGTGATCAGAGATCACTTTTTCAAATACAAAAAATATCGGTATAGAAATGACGGAGAAATTTATTGATATAGTACAAAAAAATAGTCGTGTGTGTCAGTATGGCGGGTGTACCTCACGGATTTAAATATTTCTTTTGGATAACAAACGTACTTGATGTGTACCTCAGTGTACCTATCCTAAAAATCTGTGTACCTCCTTCTATGCATAGATTTAAAATAAAATAGGTACACCCGCCATCCTGACGTCAGGATGGCGGGTGTACCTATTTTATTTGTTCAAGTCAGCATATATAGCTAAGTAAATTGTATGTGTAGATTTGGTACCTTTTGTGTACCTACAAAAACAAATATTAATTAATAAAAAATAGTAAGGTTGCTGAGAAAACGAAAAAAGTTTACTTTCTTTGATGTCATTTTATTTTATAAAAATAACTAGAGTGTCCCTATTTTATTTTATATTTATGCATAGAAGGAGGTACACAGATTTTTAGGATAGGTACACTGAGGTACACATCAAGTACGTTTGTAATCCAAAAGAAATATTTAAATCCGTGAGGTACACCCGCCATTCTGACACACACAAATATTCGAACATATAATCTCACTCTTTTAGATTTCGAACAATACCGACGTCATATCTTTTTTTCTAGTCGTAGAGTTAGTGCTTACCACAGACAAGTAAGAGAACTACACGTTGTGCTTACCGTTGTCGTTCTGTACTGGTATCTATAGATATTCGTCTACTTTTTCTTTTTTGTTGACCGTTGCCCACCTATAGCCTGTTTTTTAATATTTTTCAAAACGTCAATTAATATCGCAATATTAATATTTGCGGAGAAGGAAAAATTTGAACTGTTTGATATTTCAAACGTAAATTTATAAGCCACTTTGAACTAACGTGAAAAAGAGAAATTTACTTCAAAGTTCATTTTTTGAAGGAAGATAGCGTACTTCCGAGAAGTTCCCACTGCCACCAAGTCTAGGACTGCTGATGAATTGGAATATTTTAGTTTGTATGTATGTGTCCCCATGTTTTTCCGGGTCCTCTGTGTAAAATAGCTATCTGCCGCCTTGTCTGGCAACTCGTAAGAGGAGAGCAAAGGCGAAACGGATCATCACTAACAAGACCGCTGCTGGTCGAGTGCTGTGCAGCTACTTTTCGGGATAGGGGTCCACCGCCTTACCTATTCCTGCCGCCATATTAACAATGGATGTTCCAGTCCGGAGGGTAGAGCAGCCGGTAGACTTGTACAATTGGGCTTATACCCACCATGCAGCGACGCATCTGCAACATATGTGTCTATACGCTGTGGTTATTTCTTACCATTAGGGGAGCCTCGTGCTTGTTCGCTGTCTTTTGCCATAAAAAAGTATAGTTTGTTGTTTTGTCGTGCAAAAATAAGATTTTTCAATTAAATGAATACGCATCTTTTTGGATAAAGTCTTTTTCATGTGACTAACGGCCAATATTAATAATCAATCCTAATCCATAACTTGCTGTCCAAGATTGATATTTTGATCCATTTTTATGTTATCGCTTGCCAATAACATATATGTGGACAGGATAAATATGGCAATTAGGTATGGGATAGGCCGCCGGATACGCAGCTATCTAGATTACTTGAAATCCATTAGATTGAGATACATTATTAACATTGGCCGTAGAGCGATAAAATGGTTGTATAGCCCATTTGTTGACAACCAAAGACAAAAAAGTTCCGAGCCACTATCTAAATAAAAATAAAAAATAATATTTTTCATTTTATTTTTGTTCCATTTTTCTATTGAAATTTGTAAAAATCGATAAAGATTTTGTTAACATTTTTCGATAATGGCACGACACTATTTATGAATAGCAAAAAACTTATCAATGTCAATTTAGTCTCTGAGAATAAATATATATATAAGCTATCCTTCGTCCTGAATCGAAACTCTGTAACGACAAGCACTAACGTTAAGATTGCAGAACAGTTACTACAGGATTAACACTTAGTGTGACTGTTATCACTTATGGAATAGTATTAGATTACCTACTTTGCAAGTTAACAATGACTTTGGTACATCTTTTCTGCAAAGACAAAGTCGGTTTTTAGACTTGAGAATATTTACTGGCCCATATTCAGATTTGTTTGATATTAAAATATGATATTAAAATTTTACTAGTGGTCACCCATTGGTCGAAAATCGACCACAATAAATTTTTGTCTTTTTGGTAAGAACGCCATCTTCATTTATCAAGACCAACTACTTAGTTTCCACACTCTATGAATATAATTTTTGCGCCACCTGTGGTATTTTATTGTTATCATCAATATATTTGTTTAAGTGTGTCAAATGGATGGTAGTATGTACTTATAATATTTTATTTTTTGATTTGATGCATGCTTATTAGCATTATTATTAAAACTTTTTAGCTTTCTCCACGCAATTTTCGTAACCCTTTTTGTACCCCTTTGCAACGTTTTTGCTTTGTTTCAATATGAAGATACTATATTTAACTAATTAATTAAGAAAGGTCTAAGAAGGAATAATCTAATCGAAATAGCATATATTATAGGTCGTAAACATACAAAAAATATACAGTTTAATTGAGAATCTACTTTTAGCCAACTGTAAGTGTTTAAAAATTAATAATCATACACCTTGTTGCCTTATTCTTTGCTTTAAAGTATCAGGTTCAAGTATCGGCGACACAAATATACATACATACATATCTTCACGTCAAGTCCCTTATGGGCTCGGCAGAGAGTATCGAGTGCCAGACCTCACGATCCTGACAAACCTGTCTTGCTTCCTTCACATTCATTACCCTTTTCATACAAACACGCCGGTATCGGAGACTCTTGACACCACCCTCGGATAATATCCAATCGATCTGATCGTGAAATGTCAGCCTTGGTCTCCCCGGCTACCTACATCCATCTACATTCGCATTGTATATCTGCTTTATCATTGTTTCATCTGTCATTCTTTCCACATGACCGAACCAGTGTAGCATGCCCTTTCGCATTTTAACAGCAACACTTTTTTCAATCAAACTCTCGGATCTTACATTTGTTGAAGACATTTGTCCAAATATAAAATAAACAAGCGTGCAAACGCCAATATTAACATCAAACCAAGGCGATATGTTGCCATCCACCCGCACGTATGCTTTACAGTCTAAATACATTGACTGCACCGCACACAGCAGGGACCCGACTACCCCTAATCTGGCAAAATCTCCTAAAGTT
The DNA here is from genome assembly GCA_002245475.1 of Calephelis virginiensis. Taxonomy (NCBI): domain Eukaryota; kingdom Metazoa; phylum Arthropoda; class Insecta; order Lepidoptera; family Riodinidae; genus Calephelis; species Calephelis virginiensis. Next base: position 98,211 of record NJDC01002503.1, read on the forward strand.
CCTTACATACAACCCTATCAAACGCTTATTCGAGATCCACAAAACCGCAGAAAATCCTCTGAATCACAGCCAGATGCTTCTCTACAATGTTGCGGAGCGAAACAACTTGATCCGAATATCCTCTTCCAGACCTGAAACCGCCTTGAGTCCCGTCGTGACCACGGCCTATGCAACTAGGCCGAAATATCGACAAATAAAATAAAAAGAGATCGTGAGTATCCCGTATAAATAATTAAAAATGTTATTAATTCGCGACGATTTAAGTTTAAAATCCTACGCCTTGAGCCTCCCACAATGTTCCATCGGACATCCCTTGCATCCTCCTTTCAAC
>NJDC01002504.1:6084-21684 GCA_002245475.1 Calephelis virginiensis
CGCCTTCAGGGAACGCCCTAACCCGCTCTGCGGTACTTTTTCGGGCCAGAATTACAGTCCAATGGACTGGCAGGGATCACGACGTGCACGCTTCCAGTCAATGTACCCCCATATATGTTACGTATGCATACAATTATGTATTCATAATTTATATATTATGTAGTTATATTGTGTTAAATATTTCAGTATGAAGTAGTGTCAATCAAATTTAAATTTACGTATTTTATTCTTTGTTTTTGTAAATTAAGTGGTTCCCTATATATTAGACATCTATAAGCCTAAAGGTTGACTGGGAGAGAATGCATATAACGTTAAGTTCGCCTTTGGTAATCACAAATTTTATTTGTGTACAATAAAATTTAAAAGCATACTAATTTGTAATAAAAACAGCAACAAAACATACATACCATCTAACAAGGAAATACAATATTCCATTATACAATTGACCAGCCATGATTGTCTGTGGTGGAAGACCTCTTGCCAGGCCACGAGGTTTTTCAATTTCCTGAACCTAGATCAAAATAAAAGTTAGATTATTAAAATCACGTCATGTGGCCGCAAAAAAGCAGAATAATTTCCCATTAGCACAAAATATACTTAAAAACTACACTCAATACAAACCAAAGATGGTAATTTTATACTATTTGTAGTAGATAAAATAAGTCTCTAAATTTGAATTCAACAATGGCAAGCAATTATTTATAATATTAATACGTAAAACAAAAACTTGGCCCCTATTTACGAAAATTGCAGGGACGGAGAAGTATGAAATTTGGCACACTTGTTGTTTATGTGTAGCAAAAGTACAGAATGCTGATATTTTTTAATAACAATGCTCAAAAAATAAAACATTACACGTACTGCCATGCATTTGACCCATACAAACAAACATGTTGATAATAATGATAAAAGACCACATATTTATCAAGACCAAGTAGTTGGTCTTGATAAATATAGATGGCGTACTTATCAAAAAGAGATTAAAATGTATTATTACGAATTTCGATCAATGGGCAACCATTAATAACAATAGATATACCCTCACAGCTGTGCTCAGAGATGTTTAATCTACTATTTAGTCACAATTCTGTATGGAAAATGTTGATGTAATGAATTATTCAAATATGATTGACGTCTCTCAGTGTGGCCAACAACACTTGTCCCTGCCATCATATCAGTGGTTACCATTATCATATTATGGTTTCTTTACATTCTCGCGTTTGAAAGTATAATACATAGATATAGTTACAAACCATCACACTTATATTAAAATCAGAAACTAGGATATTTCACGACATAAACATTATCAAAAAATGGTTTGCAGATTTAGGAAATTACGAAATTTAAGGTATCACCAATATGTCCCCTTGTCTGAGAGCGGAGGGACTGTTTTTCTGTTCAGGTTCAAAAATAAGGAAGGACACTATGTTCATAGCTCTTATAATAGCAGCATCATTTCATTAAATCTTTTTAATAAGCTTTATTTTAAAAAAATAAGCACATCTTACACATAACCAATTTATTTGTCAAAAAAATGCAAGGTAAACTTTGTCCTAACCTCAATTTTTTTAGTTTTTTCTTTCCCTCTTTTAGACCTTTTACGGGTAGAGTGACCTTCTTCTGCTACTTCAACAGCTGGGGCTGGTGTCAGTGCTGGTGGAGTTGCCTGTGCTTCTTTTTCCTTTTTTATTCGTGCTTCTTCATATGCACCAATTAATTCTGGACAATCAAGGTTGTCTTCTGGTTCCCAAGTGTTATCTTCACTGTAAAATTGATAACAATCCTTAATTAATCAGTTTTTTTCTAAAGGTTGTCATTCACCCTGTAATCCAATATCAATAAGCACCACATTTTAGCACTTATGACTTTACATACATGTATACACAGTGTTTCTGACAATACAGCAATAATTTTTAAATTTATCAATCCTAGTGTTTATAGTATTTTTAACTCTGTTGGCATCTACGTAACACAAGACAGAATATTATAAAACTGTTCCCCTTTAAAATTCTTATAAAAGTCAGCAAAAACATGTATATTTTAAGGGTACTTCACTATTAAATTTTATATGATTATTAATTACACTTTAAAATAATGCATTGTTTTTTCTTATTACTTCTTATCCAAATAAACTTTCATATCGAAACATCATTTGAACATATTTAATTTTGAACAAAACTTCCATTGACTTCATTTCATTTTATTGAATATCATTTATCTAAAATATTCAAAGAAGGAGAAGACACGACAAAAAGAGGGAGTAGGTACTTGTGCCAATGTAAGATAAGATGTAGTTGTCTCCCGGCAGGAAGGTATCACTTCAAACTTTAAACATTACGGTGCAATTGATAATAAAGAAATTTACCTTTATGATTTCCATATCATAAAAAAGATTAATAAGAATCAACAAAGTATTTAGTTTTTATATTATAAAATCTGAGTGCCTTTTGTGTGTGTTGTTGTGTGTTGAGTGCGAGGGGTTAGTGATGATCAATCAATGATGATCACACCAAATTTCTGTGACAAATATCAATATCTGTGTTTCTGAGGGTGGATGTTTCTCACATTTATTCCGGTATCTTACATATATATACATATATACATATCTTCACGCCAAGTCCCTTACATAGTAGGCAGAGAGTATTAGTACCAGACCTCACGATCCTGACAACCCTGTCTAGCTTTTTTCACATGGGTGAAAAGGGTAATGATTTTTCATACAAAAACGCCGATTTCGGAGACTCTTGACACCACCCTCGAATTATATCCGAGTGATCTGATTGTAGAATGTCAACCTTGGTCTCCTAGGGTACCTACATCCATCCACATTCGCATTATATATCTGCTTTGTCAATCTTTCATCTGTCATTCTTTATAAATGACCGAACCAGTGCAGCCTTTTCGCATTTTAACACGAACACTTGCTTTCAATCCCACTCTTTCTCGGATCTCACTGTTACGAATGTGGTCAGCGAGCGTTACACCACAGATTTCCCGTAGTGCTCTCATTTTGACTGCATTTATCCTACTTCCATATTTTTCTGACATATCCAACTCTCGCTTCCATACAATAACGTTGGGATAAGTATAGAATTAAGCAAAACGAGTCTAGCTTTTGACTCAAAACCACGTATAACTTAACGAGCGCTCCATTCACACTATTACGGCATCTTAAATTTAAGTAGTTCTGTGAATTATTGTTGTTGACTAATACACATAACGTAGCCACACAATCACCTCATTTTGGGATGAAGTTAACTTGTTTAATTTGTCCAAGGATATTAATTTCTTTATTTATTTATTTAATATGATGTACTCACTAAAAAGCTGACTATTTATTACTATGAGCTTGTCATCACTAAAGACAAAAAAAGGAAAAACAAATAATTGTTTAAAAAGTAACAGAGTTGCTATTTTATCTAGACTAGTGGTCGCACATTGGTCGAAATTCAACCATAATAAATTTCAATATATTTGTTTGTGTGTATCAAATAAATGGTAGTGTGGGTAATGTTTTCTTTATTGATTTAATGTACTTTATTAGCATTATTGTTGAAAAATATTAGCGTTCTGCACTTCTCCTACACATAAACTGCGAGTGTGCCAAATTTTATGCTCCTGTGTCGGCGCAATTTTTGTAAAAAGGGGTCCAAAGTTTTGGCATCATGTATTAATATATTATGAACTAAAAAATAGAAAAAAAATCTATTAGTTTCAATAAAAAAATTGAGTGATTAAGAAAAAACATTTGAATGTATGAAGGTGCTAGGTTTCAATTGTTTTAAAAATAAAGTTATTTTACAGACATGAGGAACAATAAACTTATCATAAAATTCTTGTCAAGCATCCTAAACTTTTATATGATAAATGTTTTTATTTCTTTCTTAATCATTCTAACTTTTTATTTGACTTAAAATAAATTATTTTCTATTTTTTAGTTATGTTTAAATTGTACTAAACTGTAACCATGACCTACAAAAACTTAATATTTTGTCATTTGTCAACTTTCTAAACACTAGCAGGGTGCTGAATGCATTTCATTGTACAACCATTATGTATCCAAGCCAAGCAATTTTTTTATTATTTTTTTTTCAAACTCTCCTAATGACAAATTTGTTTGTTATTGGCCTATTATTAAAAATATGCTTTTAATAGTGTGGACTGTTGGCAACAGAGTTCATTCAACTACTGAGTGTGTGAAGCTGAAATATTGTTTTTTTATTGATATTGGAAGGCAAACAAGTAAATGGATTTCCAGATGGTAAGAAATTCACATCGCCTAGAGACACCAAAGGAGGTAATGGTGTGCTGCCAACCTGAGACCGGGGTGTTTGGCCTCGAGCAAAAGTAAGGTTACCGGCTACCTTATCTTCCGAACCAGAACACGTCAATGGCAAGCACTAACAATATGGTCGTAGGAATAGGAAAGTCAGTGGTACCAATCCGGGTGAGTCACTGCGAAACTCTACCACCTAGTCAAATATCACAATGTTAGTGACTGATATGTAAATTGTGTATATTAATGGAAGAGAAATATATCGCTACACGGATTTAACTGATTTTTTGTACATAGAATAAGCCAATAGTTATGTATACATAGATACACAAATCTACTCTGTAAAATGTGGTTAGGCATGACTTTAGGATATTATGTACTAGCTTCCAAGCGCGACTTTGCGGGCAACAAATAATTAATAAGGGCTAACGCCAGCTTTTACCTGTTACTTCATTTCAGTGGAAGCTGTTGGTCTTAGCGTGATGATATATAACCTATAGTCTTCCTCAATAAATAGGCTATCTAACACTGAAATAAATTTTTCGAAGTGGACCAGAAGTTCCTGAGATTAGCACGTCCAAACAAACAAACTCTAGCTTTGTATAGTTCAATATTTTTAAGAGAGCATAAAGCATACGCATTCCTGAAGGTACATAATATCGTTAATCTTAATACATAATACATAATATCTTTGAACAGGTGGTAATGATGTAATGCTCAGCAAATAACAAATTACATAGCTTAAGGCTCAATGTTAACAAATTGTATGCTTTAGTTATGGGTATTACAACAATAATAATACATAGAAATACTTATGCAGATACTGGTATAAAATTAATATACACCCAAATCCAGTACACTCAAAAACTTAGTAAATAAAAGTACAAACTTTGAGTATCCTTTCCACTTCAATAAATATTCTACTTTGCCATTTTTAACTCTTCGATCGAGAATCTTTTCAACGGAAAACTCTTCATGTCTGGCGCTTGGTTGACCCACACCTTCCGAAGATGCATTAGATGGTTTGTCCAATTCTACTTGTTGGGTCTGAAGCATATTTTCAGAATAACTCATGCCACTATCTGCTTGAGATATCGATTCCATTTTTTGAATATTCTAAGTATTTTACTTATTTTAAATACTTCATCCAATCATCCAATCTCAAGTTCAAAATTTGTTTATTATTTTTTTAGCATTCAATTTGAAATTTGAAGTTTGAACGCTGACAGCTGGATCCCGGGTGTAAATTTGTGGAATAAATCCTTCGACGTTAAATCTATGATACAAGACACAGATTAGATATTAGTAGTTAGTACTAGATTAGATTTTGACATCGTAGTTTTGACAGCAACCCCTCCCACCCTTCCTCTTATAATTCTTTTTTCTTTATTTAGGTTTTGTCAATTGCGTTAGCATTTTGCCATTAATCAAATAGAAATTTGCAACAATATAATTTATAATTAAACTTTTTAATTACTTTTACTTTAACTTTTCAATTAATTTAAACCATAGATTTAGAATGTACAAGATCAACAAAGCGTGGAAACGAGAATGCCTTATCAGGTATAAATTGCCTTAGAGGAAAAGAGAGAGTGAGTCAGTTACGATGTGACAATATCTATTCTAAGCGAGTAAGAGTCCAAAGCAAGGTCCAAAGCGTTGCTATAATTCCGGCTCGCTGTGAAATTTGCGACCATACTTAGACAATTTTATAAATCATTAAATCACAATTTTGTATAGGAAATGTCGACTTAATGACTGATCAAAAGATAATTGATGTATGTGTGTGCGGCCGTTACTATTAAAAAATAAGGGAATTTACGAGCAAGTTTAGTATCGTGTTTTGTAAGCGCATGTGTGCGCATGTGACTTTACAAAATGTAACAACTCCAATAAGACACATTTAACATGTAAATATAATTTTGTTGTTGGAATATTTAGAACTTTGTTTTGTCACTTTTTTGCTATTAACCTGGCCCGAAAAGGGATTTTTACAACAACGTATTTATTTGTATTGTTTTATATAAGTGTATTTTGTTAATTTTATTAGATTTAGCCAAGATATCAAATAAAATAGTAAATTGTTTGGTTACGCTAGGGCTTGACAAAGCGGTGACGTCGTGAATATCGATGAATGTCGATATTTTTTGTTTAGCCAAATTGAGTTACACAAAAAACATTCCTACTTAAGGCTGAGATTTGCTTAGTATATGAATCTTTTTATTAATATTTGATATCAAATTTAGTTGTCTTTATTTTAATTTAGTTGTATTTAGTCTATAAATTATATGTTTCGATGTGTTTATTTATAATGCTGAAAAAGTCTTTTGCTGGATTTAATAGTTCTAAGACATTTAAAATTCAAATGCTATACCCATTAGAGTAGTCTGTGATGTAACTTAAGTAATATTAATTTAAATTTCTGTTCTCATAGATTCCCAAAGAATTCTTTAGTAAGACGATTTTAAATAGACATGGATGGATTCCAAGTAAAAATGAACACCTGAGACATTATGCAAATAGTATTCACGGCTAGATTACAAGCTACGCTTTACTTTTGAATTTTTTATTACATATGTGACACTTTCAAAGAGCGGACCTAGGATCCCGGAATTAGAGGAAAATAAATAATAAATGTTATTTTTACTTTTAGACCAAGCTTTATGACCTCGTACCGCTATGTTCTTTTTTTATATCATATGGTACTGAACAAGCAGTTGGCGTTTTTGATGGAAAGAGACAACTATCGCCTATATATTTCAAATTTGTTGTTTTCATCTTGGTAGTCTGGTGTTGAAGAATCATAGGCCGTTGTCCTCCCCATCAAAAAGCTAGTATGAGGTGAACATAGTTTACATGGGTCATTATTAACAAGATCACTGGTGGTAGAGTGATGTGCTTGCACGGGTCGGAATTTGGAATTCACCCTTTATCTCTTTCAGCTGCTGTATCCATGTGATGTTCGATTGCGAAGGATTGGGCACCTAGACTTGCACAATACGCCTAACAGTCTGGCCAGAGAACAGCGATACACTTATAAGATATTTGGCGTCAATAGTCCACGGTTGTCCAGTCACGGTTGAAAAAATTATACTTAATCAAAATTTATTACATTTTAACAAATTAGGTTTATTTCAAGATAAACAGTTTGGTTTTACAAGGGGTAGATCGATGGTCGATCTTGGTGTGGAATAGTTGAAGAAAATCTATGAATGTTGGGAGGTTCCTCAGGATGCTCTTGATATATTTTGTGATTTATCCAAAGCATTGGATTGCGTTAACCATGAAATATTGATCAGGAAACTACGCCATTATGGAGTTAGAAATAAATCACTCGATCTTCTGATTTCTTGTCAGAGTGGAATAATTCAGAAGGTTGAGATTAATGGTATAAAATCGACTGGTGCTGCTGTAACAATGGGTGTACCCCAGGGCTCCAATCTGGGACCTTTTTTGTTCCTTATATATATATCAACGATTTACCTTACTGCGTGAGAGACAAACTTGGAATTGTATTGTTTCCGGACGATACTTCACTTTTATTTAAAGTGAAAAGGCAACTTGGTAAGGATGACGATGACGAAACGATCACTGCAATATCAAAAGTTGTACACTGGTTCAATGTAAATAATCTCTTTTTGAATGTAAGAAAACTAAATGTATCGATTTTTCAACGCCCAATATGAGGCAAGTAGAAACCGATGTACAACCTAATGGGAAAAAGTTGGACCTTTTAGATTCCACAACGTTTTTAGAAATAACAGTTGATAAAAAAAATGCAATGGGGCCGGCACATTGATAAACTTGCAATCAGGTTAAGCTCAGCAGCATATGCCGTTACAAAAATGAGACAGTTAACTGATGTTGGCAATGCTAGAATTGTTTATTTTAGTTATTTTCACGGCATTATTTCATATGGAATTCTTCTCTGGGGGAGTTCTGCAGATGTAAATACTATATTTGTTTTACAAAAGAGGGCCATACGAGCAATTTTTGACTTAGGTCCAAGAGTTTCCCTGAGAGAAAAATTCAAAGAAACTAATATTTTAACCGTTATTTCCCAGTACATCTTTGAAAATTTTATATATATTCAGAAGAGTTTACATTCATTAAAAAGAAATTGTGATTTTCATAATGTAAATACGAGGAATAAAAGCTAACTGGCTGTGCATGTGTCCCGTCTCCACAGAGTTAGCCATTCTTTCATGGGCCAATGTATACGCTTTTACAATAAACTTCACTATATTTCATATATTTACAATATATGAAAGACCTGCCATTAAATAAATTTAAAAAATATGTCAAAGTAAAATCGTATAAAAAATGATACTAAACCTTTGCTGAATATCTATCGGATAGTAGTGCTTGGGCTTAATTGCTCCTCATACCAATTTCTTACTAGTAATAATGTGTGATGTAATACTAATAAATATGTACAGAATAAGGAAATAAAGACAAGCCCGCTGAGTTTCTTGCCGAATCTTCTCAATGTGTGGCAATGGATCCGGTGGTAGTTTTTAGTGTGTGTGTGTGTGTGTGCGTGTATGTATGTAAAATATTAAAAATCCGACCTAACCACTAACCTAACAGGTTGCTAGTGTAATAGAAATTCATTTTATAACTTAATTTTTGTACACCTTGTGATACATTATTGAAGTTTCAGTTCGTCGCGTATCCCTAATTTTTTCTAGTTAAAATATAGCCTATTAATCAGGATACTGTAGGCTTTTAATGGTTACCCCCCAAGGGTCCAAGCCTTGTCCTGGCAAGGGGGCTAAGTAACCGGAGTCGTGGTGGGACCCCGGCGAAACCAATTGGACCAGGGTGGCCGCCCCTCAGGACCCCTCTCGGTCTAAGAGGGGACAAGAGGAGCGGGCAAAGGGTGGTGGGCCTTTGAGCCCGTGTGGGTTTGCGGCTTCCAGGCCTGTGGAGGAATGGGGCGGGTTTTGCATCTAGCCCGCAAGTAGAGATGGGGTTGCGGCAGGTACGGGGGTGTCTGTCGCCACGGGGACCCCCGAAGTGGTGCACGTTGTATCTTCGTGCGCCACTTTGACAATAAGTAGAGAAGGGCTTCCCGATGGGGATCGTCAGATCGAACGTTGCGGGTATCGACGAGGATTTCCCCAAGATAAAATAAAAAGGCTTCAAATGGTGAAAGATCTACATATTAATACTAGATGGACCCATTTATACGAAAATTGCGTTAAAATTTAAATTTAAATTGCGTTACGAAAAAAAATTTTTTTATTGAAACTAATGGATTTTTTTTCTATTTTTTAGTTCATAATCATAATATATTAATACATGATGCCAAAACTTTGGACCCCTTTTTACAAAAATTGCGCCGACGCAGGAGCATAAAAGTTGGCACACTTATAATTTATGTCTAGGAGAAGTGCAGAACGCTAATATTTTTCAATAATAATGCTTATAAAGTACATTAAATCAATAAATAAAACATTACCCACACTACCATGCATTTGACACACACAAACAAATATATTGATGATAACGATAAAAGATGGCGTACTAAAAAGTTTGGAAATAAAGTAGTTGGTCTTGAGAAAGACGGCGTTCTTATCAACAAGATATTAAATTTTATTATGGTCGAATTTCGACCAATAGGCGACCACTAGTTTTTTAAATCGGTTCAGCAGTATCCAATCATATGATCAAACGAACAACAATCTAATCTTTGTTATTAGTATAGATGACACAGGAAACCTTAGAATACTTGGAAAAATAACCTGAAAAAGGAAATAGTTTTAATCGAATCTAAGTATTCGACGAATTTCCTTAGTTCTGAGTTGCACAAAAATATTAAAGAACTCTTTCACGGCTACACTCTCGAATTATCAATACCTATTTAATTGGTGTAACTTTATTAATAACATTTTAAAAGGGCTTGACGCTATACAGATTACCTAAGGTATTGCCTCCAATGCAAGATAAAGCATTAATAAAAAAATATGAGAGTAAATTAAAAATAAAAAAGAAATAATACTCAGACTGTTTTTTTTTCTATAAACGAAAAATTATAAACGAAAACGAATATATAGGTAGCCTACCTACTACTTACTTTTTAACCTAAAAGCCTAAATCCCTGCATCCAAAGCTACGTTTTACCGTGTGCCGTAGTGCCGTGTTGTAACGTGAAATAGTTACCTATAATGTTATTATCTGTCAAATTCTACTATTGAGGTTGAGAACGTCAAAATAATTTACAGGGAGATTGTCATCTGATGCGTAACATTACTAAGTAATCTGAGAGCTGAATTCATTCGCAAATCACAAAATGTTAAAAATGTTAAAAATGTAATCGATTATTATTTTCATATAATCGATTTTTTAATATTGATTTTATATTAATAGTTAGCTGACCCAGCAAACTTCATAACGCTTGACATTAATGCTTTAATAGCAGCGCAGTCTGCTGGATCAAATGTGAAACATTGCAAAATCAACAACTACTTGTTATTAAAAAAATAATTAAAAAACATTTTCCAGTGGACCAAATTGTGAATCTAAACCGTTCTCGAATTCCCTTGAACACACACAAAACTTGCTCCAGTCGTCTAGAAGGAGTTTAATGACAAACACACGAACACAAGAATTATATCATCATCAGCCGGAAGATGTCCACTACTGGACATAGGCCTCCCCCTTGTGGCGCACAAGTCACGGTCGCCAGCCGCTTGCATCCAGCGGTTCCCCGCGACTTTGACCAGATCTTCAGTCCACCGGATGGGAGGTCATCCAACACTACGTCCTCCGGTGCGGGGCCGCCACTCCAGAACCTTCCTTCCCCAACGATTGTCGGTTCTGCGACCAATGTGGCCTGCCCATTGCCACTTCAGCTTGCTAACTCTCTGAACTATGTCGGTTACTCCCGTTCTCTTGCGGATCACTGAATTACGGATCATATCTCGCAGATATATATAAAGATTAATCAATTTTTAGTTAATCGATTTTATAAATTACTAAAATATCATAGGCATATGAAATAGAAACGGATTAATTTTTTTCACAGTAAATTTAAATTTTATAACAGCGCCATCTATGTGCTCGAAGTCAAACAAAATTCATTTGAACGTCGCCGTCTATACGCTTGTACCTATGTAATATGTACCTACCTATGCGTGTAAGTAAAGTTGTTTGACGTTTCAGTTTAGTAGCTAGCGAGATAAAATTGTAGGGTTTTGGCACCATCACGAATGAAGATGTTCCTAATTTTTTCAATGTTATTAAATTTCGTGTTTATATTGAGTGAAATTGGTTAATTTAATGATGGCTCGCTGTAGACTATAGTATCATCTAACTAGGATCTACAATACCATACTATAATACTATAATATTTTTTTTTATGTTATGAGAAGGCAAACAAGCAGACGGATTTCCTGATGATAAGAAATTCACGTCCCCTAAAGACACCAAAGGTAGTAATAGTACGTCACCAATGTGACGCCAGGATGCTAAATCTCGAGCAAAAGTAAGTTTACCGGCTACCATAACCGCCGAACCACAACACGTCAACAGCAAGCGCTAAGGTGTTGCCGATCGATCGACTTTCGATAGGCCATCGACAGTCTATCGATAGTTGACGTCATATCAATAGTATCGATAGCCTGTCGATAGTATCGATACTATCGGTAGTATCGATACTACCGATAGCTCAAAACCTGGCAATACTATCGCTAGTAAGAAATACTATCGATAGTATTGCTGCTCTTAACAACAAACTATCGATATAATCGATACTATCGATAGTATTGTTGCTCGTAAATAATAAACTATCGATAGTATCGGTACTATCGATTGTTTTAGACTATCGATAGTTTATCATTTTACATTATTAGTATTGTTAACAATATTATTCTATAATAGTCAATGGTCCCTTCAATGTGGGATAATGCCTCTAATAGTTTAAAAGTTTTTTCCTTGATTAGTCATCACAACTTTGTAATTATTTATTTCCAACATTAATTACCTACAAATTTAATATAATATATTTAATTTGTGACTCAGTTTCATCTAGTTTTTATAATTAAGTTTATATTACATTTAAGTTATCTTTATATTATCTTAAGTCTTCTCTCTTGATTGCTACGATTTTAATGATGTTATGGTAAATGAAGTCATGTATACATACCTATATCTGTAATTTTTAAACACTTTTTTCTTTTTTTTTTCAAACACTAGCACTGGTACTACCATAGATTTAGTATGTACAAGATCAACAAAGCGTGGGAGAGAGAAGTCCTTATCAGGTACAAATTGCCTTAGAGAAACAGAGAAAGAGAGTCAGGTACCTATGTGCCCATATTTACGCGAGTAAGAGCTCATAGTGTTCCTGTCATAGTGATTCGCTGTGAATTTTGTGAATTATTTTCATAATCTTACTATTTAAATGGAATAAAATATAAAGGCAATTACGATGTCGTGTTCTGTAAGCGCTTGTGATGTTACAAAACGTTACAATCCTAATAAATACACATTTCATAGGTAAATACAACTTTGACATAAGAATATTTAGAACTGCGTTTTGTTAGTTTTTTTGCTACTTATCTGCTCAGAAGAGGATTTTTACAATATGTTTATTTGCATTGTTTTATTTATAAGAGTATTTTGTACCCTTAAACGGCATAAGCAAAGATATTATGTAAAATAATAAATTGTTTGTTTACGCTAGGGCTTGACAACGCGGTGACGTCCTAAATATCGATGAATGTCAAACAAAGAGTATAAATACTCTTTAGCACGAGATTTCAACATTGGCTGTTTAACCAACTTGTGTTTCGAAAAATACATTTCTACTTAAGACTGAGATGCGTTTATACGTAATCTTTTTATGAATACTTGATATTATTAAGTTTAATCATTAACGCATTCACTGCCACCAACGCATATACTTACGTGTTTTCGTTACTTGCATCCAGTGCTTTGGACGCGTCTGTGAGATTTATATTATTTATATATATCGCGTATTTAGCGAGCAGTGTCCAGTGCCTATGTGTGTTACATACGAGTTCTATTAATTTTGCAATATTCTATTTATGTCTTATAAATTATTCCCTGGATCACTCACATTTGGTCATTTTTAACCGAATTAAAAAAGAAAAGAGGATTTCAAATCGAAGGTATTTTTTATGTGTGTTACCTCGTAACTTTTTACTGCGTGATCCTATTAATTTATGTTAATTTGGAAACCATAATGCTGACGAGAAGATTACCCGCAGTAACTAAATAGTAGAAATATGATTATAAAAACATTCGTTCCGGTGGGAAAGCTTGGGAAGCTAGACTTGCACATTACGCTGAATATTCAAGTCACAGGACAGCGATGCACCTATAGGATGTATAATGTCAATAATCTACGGTTGTCCATAACCACAAGGAGAGGCGTATGCTTGATTGCTGTCTCAAGCAAGGCTTGGAACCGGTACGAAAAGTACAGGTTCTCTACCGGTATTTACCGGTTCCTGCCATTTCGATACATTGATAGCGGTTCGAAAGTGAGTACCGGTACTTCGTATACCGGTACCGACCCAATACCGGTATCTAACAAGTACCGGTACTATTACCGATAAAAACCGGTATCAAATTAAGGTACCCTTTAAATACAAGTGCGACGTTGCTAATTTTCCTTTTTAGGTATCGATATTATTTTAAATTCTCATTAACGAACAGAGATATCTTCATTTGAAGAAAAAATAATAAGTAATATGTTTTCTAGTACCGGTACCAGAACCCTTAAATCAATAGTACCGGTATTAAGTCTGGTACCGGTACAAACAGTACAGGTAACGCCTTGGTATCGGTATTGCTTCAAGGTCGTTAATACCGGTTCCTAAAAATACTGGAAATTCAAGCCCTGGTCTCAAGTCATATAAAAAGTTGTACTTTCCTATTTGTTTGGCGGGATAATAATGCCACTTATATCATTTTAACGGCTACCTTACGCTCTAACCGGAACATGATAATGAATAACATTGCTGTTTCGGCCGACAAAGACAAAGATGGCGACCCTAAAAGACAGGCTTCGCGTGCAAATCTACCATCTATTAGTCACTATGCTAGTGATACATAAAGCCAATATTTCACGAATATAATGTTTTAATAGTCATACAACATAAAATTTGATATTGTTTATATCGTAATAGATGAGGGTAAAGAAAAGATGCTAATTTACTTATAGTTTGTTAATTTATCGATATCGATAACGTACGTGACCTTTTTAACAACCCTTTCTTTAACTCATACATAAACAATTTACTCACACTCACCCATATTTTTTTTGGATTCGCTTTTTAACTGACTTTGTTTATCTAGTACATACTAAATCTATGGGTACTACTGGGTGGAATTTAAATATAAAACTCGGATTGTAATGATTCTCGTTTATTAACATAATTAACAAAACATAGCCAATACTATTGCAAGTTGGCAGACTATCGATAGTCTAAAACAATCGATGGTATCGATACGATCGATACTAATATATATTTTCAAGAAAAAATACTATCGATAGTATCGATACTATCGATATAGTTTACTTTTCCTGACCAACAATACTATCGATAGTATCGATAGTATTTTTTTACTAGCGATAGTATTGCCAGGTTTTGAGCTATCGATAGAGCCGTCTCAATCAGATGAAAACCATCGATAGTAAAACTATCGATAGTTCGGCAACACTAGCTACGGTTATGAGTGCAGGAATAGAAAAGGTGGTAGTACTAAACCAGGCGTATCGCTGCTAAATCTACCACCTAGTCAGATGTCACGTAAGCCTTTTACGAGCTGCCTGGCAGGAAGACAAATGATTTATTTTGCAAAAAAGTCAGGGAAAATAACGTACAGCATAAGTAGGTAAAATAGGACTTGCAATTAGCTACATAATCCTTTAAAAATTCACAATGTAATAAACTAGGTACCTGCTTTTTCCATTTGTGGAAAATTTAAATAAACTGCTTTTGTTGCTGTTATAAAAAAGTCTACTATAATAGCGTTATTATTTTTATATAATATATATAGAATGTGAAAGATTATAAACATATAGATACTGTGGTAATATAACGATAATAATCGGTAAGTTCTCAATGTTTTTGTGTCAATTTTGTTTGTTGTTTAGGTTATGTTGTACAGTTTTTGGAAAACATTTTTCTGAAACAGCATTTAAAAGGATTTGAGACAAAATTATATGAGACAATGACAAAGACAATGTACACATACATATCTTCACGCCAAGTCCCTTACGGGGTTGGCAGAGAGTATTGAGGGCCAGACCTCACGATCCTGACAAACCTGTTTTGCTTCCTTCACAT
>NJDC01002504.1:21852-55454 GCA_002245475.1 Calephelis virginiensis
CGGGCCAGAATTGCAGTCCAATGGATGTGATGTCCAATGGACAATGTATTTATTTATTATTACTATAGTTACACATTGAATTGCATCATGAGATACTGTGGCGAAATTAATGTTCGTTAAAAATATAGTTGTCAAACTTATTAGTTTGTTGTTTACCAGCAAGTTTGTATGAAAAGAGTACCTAATAAACGTGGACGTCGATAGGCAGGTCTACAAGGATCGTAATGTTTAACTTTTGATATGTTTGTATGCGTGTGTATTAGTTTTATTTTCTCAAAAGTTCTCTTAAAACATAAACTGAATTAGGGTTAACAATAACACTACTGAAATCCTAATTCATAACACTTCAAATCATGCATAATATAGGACAGATCCAAAAACAAATTTTGATAATAAGCAATTTCATATTTTGCATACATTACTAGTGTCAACTAACTAAACAATCTTAAACAAAATCCATCTCATCAAAATACTTAATACTCAACTGACTTACAATTAATATTAAATTATAAATTTTTTATGCCTTAGTCATTAAGAATACTTAACATCGGTTCAGTAAACAAGTCAACCAACATTTTTTCAGATGGTAAATAGTTACAATATCTTTAACATATAGGTAATTTAGATCAATATGTTTAGTCTTTTTAGAGCTTTCCTTTAAAGCGCACTTTGGTTATCACTTATCACTGAAGATCCTACTAAAAAAAATCTGATAAATTATACTTCTTTGCATTAATCACTAAATAAAAGCGTTAAGACGGACTTAGTGCTTTAAAGCGCTACACACCGCAGTTCTTGTGACTTCGAGCATACAGTGGAATCACCAATCTTCAAAACAAATCTAGTATAAGACCGTTTATCTACAATATCATCTACATTCGCAAACATTTACATGACATAAGAGTCAGCTTTGACAAAAATCAAGTTCTCATCAAATGTACCGTTTAATTTAAATATCCTAAGATTTTTTTTGCAGCCACCCACTGACCTTGTATTAAAATATTATTAAAGTGTCTAAAATGACTGAGAGCATTATATGTTATGTTGGGTATACAGCTTATGCTGGTATACCACAAACTTCCAAATACATTAGATAGCTAACTAGCTCTCTGTAAGGATAAATACTGTTCTGCACTAGATTTTAATCTAAGCTTTCTTCAAGTTTAGTTTGTGCCATTGGAGTACAGACACTTTTACAATTTGTCATACCAAATCTGACTAACAACTTAAGTATATAGCCCACGTGGTCAAATATTTATATAAAAGTCATTAATATAATATGTAGAGCTAGCATTGTTAATTTTTTTTATTATATGAACACATGGCTCACATTTATTTTGCACATTTGTAATCAACAAATTATTTACAGTATTATACCTCATCCTGCCTGATTGTTTGAGACCATATAATAAACATTTAGTTAGAAAGCATAGTTTAGTCTTCTCATTATTAAATAAAAACCAGAGGCTGTTCCACATAAATACTCTTTTGATAATTATGCGTAGACAGAGTAAAAAGAGTAGGTTACTCTTTCTACGTCATCATGTAAAAAAGCGGTATTTACGTCGAAGTGTTCTATATCCATATTTAGTTCATATGAAATACAAACTAAAATTCTAAGTGTAGTGTGTAAGAAAGTATATGCATATTCTACATCAGGTTTTTGGGTAAAAAACCTAGCCACAAGATGAGCTTTAAATTTTGTACAATTACTTAACTCATCCGACTTTATCATGTACTTTAACCCTTTTTCAACGTACTATATTACCGTTTTTGAGTATGATACCTACTCCTTGTCAAAACATTATGTTTAACCAGATGATTATGTTCTTCTTACATAGTAGCAAGCCATTGAGCTTTGCTAGGACTTGAGATAGCCTCAACAAAACCATTGACCAAAAAAGATAAGTCTAGTGAATCAGATAGAGAGTAGTCTTGACATGAGCTATCTAGCTTTTTATTACGATTGGAACGAACAAGTTGATCGCTAAAGTAATAGCCTCTGCAGTAGGTACTTTGGAAGGAAGACTCTTCTGAAATTAAAGAGTTAAACAAAATGTTCATTGTGATATATTGATTAAACACATTAGTATTTTTTTATTTGCATATCCATGTATGCATTACTATCAATGTTACAATTCGTAGCATGTTTAAATTTGCTTTGCATGTTGACGTCAATATCATCACAATTAGAATTAATATTATGACCTAAGACTATGTTTTACATAGCTACTAAAACTATTTTTTACATAGTCTTACGTCAGAAGTTTGGTCAAGGTCAGCTTTTATATAAAACTAAACTTCTTTTCTGTTGCACTTAACGAAAAATGATGAGAATGATAAAGTTTTACTTCTTACAAATGATACACTAACATATTTTTATATACTTATGTTAATCGTCTTATCCGATAATTCTGAACCAATTTTTAAAATTGTTTTGTTAATCAAAAGAGTATATACTTCTAAAGTAGTCGAATTGACTTTAAAACTATAACGAATTGCAGAATCACAGGACAATCGAGAAATACTTTAAGTTTTGGTGCACTAATACGATATAATTAGTAAAATCGTAGTCTACGTATTTTTTTGGGAACTAAATAAACAAATGAAAATTAATTTAAAGAAGCAGTGTAAAAAATATTCTGTAAGTAAAAAAAATCTAGTTAAAATAATCGTGGAGTGCATTTTAAGATATCTATTTTATTTTACAAACATATGTCATTTACATTTTAACAATACTCGTTTGGCTCTCCATTATATTTATTCGAGCCGTAGTCGCCGAGCACTGCCGTAACAACCAACCTTAATAAAATAATAAAATTTTCCCCAAAGTATGTCAGCATAAAATTACTTTATTAACTAAAATAATTAAAAAATTTATATAATTACGAAACAAATGATAATCCGTCAATTTGTCTCTCACTTTAAACACTAACCCGTTTAATTTTTGTAGATTGTTCTCAAACATTGAATTACTACTCCAGAGAATTCCAAAAATAATGCTAAATTTTAATACACAAATTACAAAATTTGTTAATAGAATAAATGTGATAAACGCGATAAAAACCATCACTCAACGAAGTTTAAAAATATTAAACTCTGCTTTTTTTTAGCATGTGAGATTTTTATTTTCTATTGCGTACTATGTAGTAATGTACGTAAAGGATAAAGCTACTTATATGTAGTTATATATATCTGTCTACGTTTTTATAGCTCCAGGTAATATTAAAGAAAAAACATCGTTTGGAAATCGTTGCAAGCACATCGATAGTTTGTAATATTAGGAACATTGATACTGAATAACGATGTTTCAGTGTTGAAAACCGATGTATCGTTTGCAGCCCGAGGTACAAAAGAGTTTTGGCTCCATCGTGAATGAAGATGGTCGTAATTTTTTCACAATGATTGAATTTAGTGTAAATTATTGTAAAATTAGTTAATTTAGATGGGAATTAGTTTAATTTTGTTCAGTGAAAGTGCACATATGACATAATCATGAAGAAATTAGTGTATCGTGATTTTCCTCGCTGCCGTCAAATCTCCCAAAGTGAGCTTGTGTAAAGTGACCACCGTTTTACTCCAGACCCTGACGTGATTTTGTAAATAGTGACTAATGACTGTATAAGAATAATTAATACAGAAGACATATGACTAATGACTGTATAAGGAATAATTAATACGGAAGACGTGTCAGCATGGCCTAAGGTCTTAGCCAACCCAGAAAGGTGCAAATCATCGACCATACATCCCAATAAACGCCTATTCTTTATAATTTTGCTTTGAAATAATTCTGGCAAATACCTAGCTGAGGTGCGGAGAAGCGCGGAAATGCTTTCTTATTGGCCCTTGCAATGCAAAACGTCATATTCAAATACAGACATGTAAGATTAGGGATGAGACATATTTAATACGAACAATATATTTTATCGATATGCCTTTTATTTTATGAAGTATGATCTTGTAACGGATTATATCGCATTTTGTTATTGCACGTCACATCGCAGCTATGCAACACAACGTCTCAAGATCACACATTTTTGCGGTTGAGAGTAATATCCGTACTTGAATATATTAGGTCCTTACGTCTGTAATTGGCGTTTTGTAGGGGAGGAACATAAGTCGAATATGTTAATGTAATATATTTATATTATCAAAGTATGAACCATTATTTCCTATGCACATTTACCATTTCATAGGAATTTTTTTTTAATGTTCCTGCACAAGTTACACAAATTGAATCTAACCCCAAAGTAAGCAAATTATATGCTTGTGTTATGGATGTTAGCCAACGATACTAATACATAAAAACCATTCGAAAGGGAATCAATAAATTTTTTGGACGTGGTTTAGACTGCCCCATCGAAATTGAATTTTTTTCTTTTGCAAAACGTTATTCAAATTTCGAAAAAAATAGTTCAATTAGTTAATTAATCTGTTGGAGTTAGGTTCAGGTAGACATTATAATTTAATGAGAGCGTCTTTCACCATCTTCAAGTAAAGCTCCACGTAAGCTACTCGTCGATTAATGTGACAAGTAATCCACGATCGCATTTCATCACATCCGAGTAGCGTTAACCACCTCATAAACTGGCCCGTAACTAACTTGCCATTTTGAGTGCCAAGTAACGTATTTAATCGACGAATAAGTTATCGCCGCGTCCTTTCCCCATCTGTTTACCAAATGTCCTGTGCGTAGTTTTTATTACCTTTGTTGATTATTTTGCAAAAAAAAATGGTAAGTACTTATTATTGATTAATGTTTTTGGTTAAGTTCATTGAATTACAATTGGAAGAATTGGAACAAGCCTTAACACAATGAATTTCCGGATTTACTTGATTTTGGCGGTCCTCCGAACCTAGCATGAAACTGGTTTTCTACTTCGTGTTACTCTTTTTTCCATGTAGTGCATCAGGTTGTTTTATTAACAATCGTATCTTTAAATGTTATTTCCAAACTCGTTAATACTTCACGTTCCTCCATTGTGAAGTTTGCACTCCTTTCTCTTTTTACAGGGTGCATGATATTTTTATCGTATAGCAAAGTATTGTAAAAAGTATTGCCTCTGTGGTCTAGTGGTCCTGCATCGGACTTGACTTCTTGAGGTCCCGTATTCGGTGCTCGGGTTGGGCAACGCAAAAACTGAAAATTGCGTATTTTCAATTTTCTAACTAAGATAATGTTGCCCGGGATTGGACATGTACCCGGTTGGCGAAAAGTTTGTTTGGCCTGGTTGTCCCTTTGCCTATCTCTTCGGTGATATGGGCGTGAAGATACTTTTTTTTATATATTTAAACAAAATAACAGTACTTTAAAAAAATAAAACGTACGTGTGAAGTTTTGTTTATAAATTAAATTAATACGCATTCTGAGATGCGCACTGTCATACGTCAAAATCTAGACAAATCTTTTGACGTCTGATGTTTTTGACAGTAATAACAATGGCATTAGTAGGAAAAAAACATTCCTTTCGTACACTCATTCCTTTAATCACCACTTATGTGGCAAGTTGTTAATTGACACTTTGCTTTCGTTGGTGAAACTGAAGCAAATTACTCGGAACTTTTATTAGCCGAGTAGCTATGAGCGGCAAGTAATAAATCGACACTTTGCTTGAGGATGGTGAAAGAGGCCCTGAATGTATTAAATGAGGATGTTAGATAATTTTGTGTTTTATTGCCTCTATGGTAATCGTGGATACGCCACTATTGGTAATTGGTGACAACCAGTGGCAGCGTTAGGATAGTGCCCGGTTGGCATGCCGCCCAGGACTTTTAATTTTGGCAAAAGTAGGTATAACAAAAAGGCTATCAGCATTAATTAATTGCATTTAGGGGGACTGTAAAAATATCGCCCAAGGCGCTGCTAGTTTTAAAACCGGCACTGGTGTTAAAACCGCACCATTGCACAATTAAATTAATATTCTGTAGCATAAAACTACTTATAAAATTGTTTTAATATAGGGGAAAGTGGCTAGCTATAGCAGAAATATTTTATGTTTTTTTAAATAAGTAACTCCCATGTCTTATCCTTTTCATTTAGTAATTGCGTTAAAAATATCGCCCACGGTTTTTTTGTTGTAATTTGAATTTGGTCGGGTAACCAGTGTTTGTGTTGCTGTTTTGGTTTTTGTTTATATTTGCTTAATGCGAAATATTTCACACTGGATATTTATCTTACATATTATTTGACTAAACGCACTAATTTTTGGTTAACACCAAAACATCTTAGGTTGAGCCAGTAATTTGTGCAGTAACGTCAAAGTTAGAACGCCGTTTTTTGAATTTAAATCATATTATTCAAAAACGCATGTAGGTACATGTATGCTTTTGATTTTTTTTATAGTAAACTAGCTGACCCGGCAGACGTTCTGCTAATTTTTTTATGTGATCACCCTTATCACTTAGGGGTATAAAAAATAGATGGTGGCCGATTAGCAGACCTACTCAATATGCTCACAAAATATTATAAGAATCGGTCAAGCCGTTTCGGAGGAGTACGGGAACGAACATTGTGACACGAGTATTTTTTATATTAGATATACACGTTAAAATTCGAATATCCGAAAGATCCGAATACAGTTTTTAGTGACCTTATATATTTTCTTATTTAGGCGCTACGATTTTTTTTTTGATTTTTGGAAAAACTGCGATTACTTGAAAACTATAAACATGTTTTTAAATCTAATTTTGTTACAAATACGCACAAATTAAGAGCTATTTGTGCATGTTTATTCTACAGGCGCACATCCAATATAAGCTTTCTGCTCATGCACAATTTTTAACTCTCCAAAAATTAGTTTAGAATTTTCTTGCTGGAGCAACGTTACCCCAGCAGGAAGTGTTTTTCCGTTTATTTCCAAAACGACAACGTGCACAATTTTTTTATTCGGCGCACATTTACAGCAGATCGAGCACTAATTATTTGTCCCACTCATATCACTCTAGGTGCTACTTTCTTGCTGGGGTAACGCACACTGGTAATGTTGTGTTGCCTGAGGCCCGGATGTTAGGCCTCGAGCAAAAGTAAGTTTACCGGCTGCCTTACCCTCCGAACTGGAACACGTCATGACGTTATGGTGGCAGGAATAGGTAAGGCGGTTTTACCAATCCGAGCGAGTCGCTGCGAAACTCTACCACCTAGTAGTATGTCACGGTGTTAGTGACGGTAAGCCTATGCTCGCCTTTTACGAGCTGCATGGCAGGAAGGCAGATGGTCTATTCTGCAAAAGAGCCCGGACCAACACGGAAGAAATTATGGTTGTGATATGGTACTAATTTTTATATAACAAAGGTGTGAGATGGGGAGTCGGTAGTAAGTTAAACAACAAGGGTCGGATAGATACTGGCTGTATTTAATTAAAATATGATATTCAAACGAATATAAAGCTGGGTTACACACTAGTAAACTCCTAAGGCTATCTATCTACACATTACAAAGGTAGCTAATAGTATTTTTTGTAAATGGTATTAAATGTTATGGTAAGGCCAACAAGCAGACGGATTTCGTGATGGTAAGTAATTCAAGCCAGGGAGACATCAAAGATGGTAATGGTGCGTTGCCAACCTGAAACCCGGATGTTTGGTCTCGAGCAAAAGTGATTTAACCGGTTACCTTATCCACAACACGTCAACAGCAAGAACTGACGTTTTGGCGACAGGAACAGGTAAGGTGACCGGGTTAGACAGACGATTCACTGCGAAGCTCTATTACCTAATCTTTTATTGAATGTCTTATTAAAATCTAAGTCTTGTTCACTTCGTCTTGACGATCGCTAAAATATGCTTAAGGCCCTAAGGAAAGACTGGTCAAGTGGTTGCTGAGAAAACGTAGCCTAATAGAGATACACTTAGGTATGATATAAAACAAACAACAAAAAAGTGTGAAAGTTTGAAACTGAGGTTATAGGCTTGAGCGAGACCATAAACAAAGTGACGTCACTAGAAATACCTGCAAGATGTCGGCTGCTGCAATACATTCTTTCGCGCAGCTATCTTACGGTCAACATTAATAAGTCATGTGTGTTATAAAGATGTTGTAAAAATATTTAAGTATACTAACGTCATATTCCACCACATTTTGTTATGCAAATAATTTAATATTTATAAAAAAAAATACATAAATTTTATTAAGCAAATTATTCATATTTTATTCAGACTATAAATTAGGTTTTGATAAACTTGATATATGATGAGGTATCTCTCATGGGAGTCTGGTAATTGTTTCAATTTATTTTGGAAATTAAAATGAAATTAATTCTATAACTCAAGAACGGGCTCACTTATCCAAACCAAATGTTTAGGCTTTGTTCGGACTATGGTTAATGTGAAGTAAAATCGGTCTATTACATTCGGTCTAATATTACGTCGGTCGGTTTATTACATTTTTTGTAACAAATGAATTCAATAAATGGGGAATCGTTTAGTTAATGGGTATTTGTGTTTATATTTTAAATATATTGTTAAAAACGAGCCGTCGGTGTTTCATATCGTTTAAAAGCTTTGTTCCAATTAAATTGTAAAACGCATTTACACAATGGGTAAGTTTTGGACTGTTGAAGTAAACTACATGCATGTATGTGTGTTTCTTTATTAAGAAAACATATTTTGTGCATACGGGTGTTTTATTCTTTTGTAACAGACGGAAGCACGTCGATTTAAAAATGAATTATTTAATTACATTTTTATATACATGTGCAGTCATATATATTTCCATACACATATATACGCACATGTATAAATACTGATACCAAAGAGTATATAAATACTACGTAATAAGAGGCGGGACTACATAGCAAACCCGAATTTGTATAAAGTTTACTTGAAAAAGTATAACCCGTATAATTTGAAAGTAAATCTAAAGGCATTCAGATATAAGGCAACTAGTGTCATATGATTTGGGCGAATAAAAAACATAGCCAACTCATTTTTTTTATTCTTTGATATGAAATTTGCGCCAAACTGACTGATACACCAAAGTTACTATTATTGAAGTATTTTTTTTTTCAATTTGTTTTTTTTTATATATGAAGAAAAAAAATGCCATAATCGAGACGAGCAAATATAGGTCGGCGAAAGCTCTGATTGAAGCTGCAATCTTAACTGATAAATCAAAAGGAGAAGTTGCAACACGAACGTAATACAATTTGGCTCTGCGTAATTCAACTGTGCTGTCGATAGGTTTTTACGATAGGTTTGCCACCGATCTAGTTATGTAAACTTACGGCCAGTAACAATAATAGGTTAATGATAGGTCATTACTCGGTTATCGCCACATTCAGAGTGTACACAGTGAATGTGAACTTTAGTACTTTACTTGATTTCCCTGGATTTTCATCATCAGATCCGGACCAAGTGGCAATGTTACCACCTCAGAAGTACGATCTTTTTACATATTAATACCTGGTAGCCTGTAGGTACAAATAAACATCAAGTAGCTACTCGTAGGTACAACATTGTCACGCGGCAGCCGTGAGACAATCAGCTGTTTTCGAGAGTTCGTTGACCCCGATGCGTTATAGCAAGAATTAATTCTTGTAATATATTATTTATTTTTCGTTTTAGATTTTTTTTATTATTTTTTATGTTTCCAGACACGCATTCCGAGCCCGTGGTTAAAATATCGTTAACTAATTTGAAAAAGCCCTTTATATAACGTATGTAATGTATGTACGGGAGTCAAACAAACTAAACGTCTAGTGACACCAGCATCATGGCCTGTTGAACTATGTCGATTATATAGTGGAGAATATATACAGCCATACACATAATCACTTATTTAGATTTAGAACTCAATTTAGGTCAGCCAATTTAAAAATAAAAGTTAACCACCAGTTACCAGACTCCTAATCTATAGTGTACTAATTTATAGTCTGAATAAAATATGAATAACTTGCTTAAAAGTTAAAATTTATGTAATTTCTTTTATAAATTTTTAAATATTTGCATAACCAAATATGGTGGTATATGACGTTAGTATGCTTAAATATTTTTGAAACAAAGATTCCGCAAATAAATTATTTCCATTCCTCGTCATATCTCAAGTTTATCAAAACCTAATTTATAGTCTGAATATATTTGTTTTCTTTGATAAAAAAAACTTTCCTTAACAAACACACAATTTCTTGGAGCAGACAATCTGAATAAGAATAATTTCACAATCTGTATTATCTACCCGTATCTGCCCGTTTGTTATTGTTATGTTAATAGATACATTCATAGATTCATCTCTTCACGCCAAGACTCTTACGGGGTATTATATAAATGCATCGCTTACGCATCGCTTACGCATCGCTATCGCATCGCTATCGCATCGCTATCGCATCGCTATCGCATCGCTATCGCATCGCTGTCGCATCGCTATGGCATCGCTATCACATCGATGTCGCATCGCCTGCAACCCTGCACCCGGACCAATACGACCTAACAAGTCATTAGTTAACTTTTATTTTTGGCTGACCTAATCTAAATTGAGTTCTAAATCTAAGTAAGTGATTATGTGTATGGCTGTAAATATTCTCCACTATTTAATCGACAAAGTTCAATAGGCCATGATGCTGGTGTCACTAGACGTTTTGTTTTTTTGACTCCCATTACATACATTATATTTATTTTATTTTAACAATGAAGGAAAACTTACAGCTAATAAAGTTAATAACATATATAATAACGAAAATAAGGCCAATTACAAGTTTTCACCTACAGGTAAGTTAAATCGCACAAGATAGCAAAAAACATTTAAAATATTAGTAATTTAAACTATTCATAACATTTAAAATATTATAACTCGTAGTAATCAACATCGAAAAGAAAGAAAAAATTATTAGTCAAAATCTTTTTTAACTTCATTATAGAGACGTTAAATAAGTCAAGGTCACTTTTTACACTCTATATTGAAAGAACGACATACCCTGATTAAGTATGAGTTCGTTTCCGATAAGTTAAATCTTCTGAAAAATGTGGATGGTGTACGTAAACGCTATCTGATGAAGCAATTCAGGCACATCAACCATGTTATTCATGATTTTAGATAGGAATACTAAATCAGCAATTTTTCTTCGTTCATAAAGAGGTAAAATATGATTTTTCATGCAACGGGGTTCATAAGTAGGCACAAATGACTTAGAACGATACTGGATGTACCTTAAAAATCTCTTTTGTATACGCTTCAACCGATTTATGTAGACACTATATTTAGGATTCCAAACATGAGATGAATATTCAAGGTGACTACGAACAAAAGCACAGTAAAGAATTTTAATGGTTTTGATGTAACTGAAATCTGCAGAAATTCGAATAATGAAACCTAAAGCTTTTTTTGAAAGAAAGAAAGAAGCTTTAGACGCCTTGGTAGCTATATTATTAATATGGGAGTCAAATGTTAGTTTCGAGTCAAAATATACCCCTAGATCTCTTATAACCTCAACTCTAGATATAACAGTCTGCGATATCCTATAATCATATATAATAGGATTAAGCTTACGCGTAAAAGTACAGACGTGACATTTAGATACACTGAATTCTAACTTGTTTGATATACATTAGTTTTGAAATCTAAAAATATCATCCTGTAAGAGACACGCGTCTGCCATCGACAAATCTTGTTTGTTGTTATTTGAGGATTTTCATATCATCTGCGTACAGTAAAATATTGGAATGTACAAAACATGAAAGGACATCATTGATAAAAATATTAAATAAAAGAGGACCCAGCAATGATCCTTGGGGCACTCCGGATGGGATATACAGTGCTCTTGAAGAGTAGCCGTTGAGAACAATAATTTGACACCTATTTTGAATATAAGATGAGAACCATCGATATAAATCACCCCTAATGCCTACTGCCATCAATTTACGCAACAATAACACATGATCGATGCGATAAAAACATATACTATAGTCAGTGTAAATGACATCAACTTGAGACCTCGATGACATATGTTTAGAAAGAAAATCACTACAAACTGTAAGATTGGATGTCGTAGAACGGCCTTTACCAGTCAACGGTCTGCAGCCCATATCGGGTGTCCGCTCAAAGGTCCCCGATTTGGGCCTCGACTGCCGCGCTCCATTCTTAATTCCAGTTTGTTCAAGTAAACTTCGTGTATCCAAACAATTTTTTTTAGTCTGTAGCAGAATAAACAACCCGTCGTATTAAAAAGTTTGAAGTATGTCAACATTGTAAAAAAATTTCGGAACGAGTTGAGTTGGCATGATTTATTCCTCCGTTGCGCTTTTTTCGAGTATGTGGTCGGTTAGTGACTTGAAAACAAAAAGTGATGTGAAAATGTGTTAGTTAAGTGTTAAAATTATATTTTGGTAAGTGATAAGCAATTTTATAAAACACTACACATCATTTAACTAGTTTTACATAAAATTTAGCGATATTTAAGTCGGTCACGTATGTATGTATGTACTTGTGACGTAACGGCCCGCTCGATTTTAACTATTTCTAATTATACAATATATTATTCTTGTAAATAACATTTGTAATATGTTTATATGACATATCTAGAGATAAAACATATAAGTTTTATGAGTGTCTTCCACTAAATAGTCCATAATAAGAGATAATAAGAGATTAAATAGCACGTGACACTTTTTTCGAACATGCAAGAATTTAATTCTATAGAGCTTGTGTTGTAAAATATTTGCATGGACATTGTTGTTTTTGTAATTGCATTCTGTTAAACGTTTCATGTTCTTTCGAATAAAGTATACAGAAGGTAAATAAAACACGTTTGTTTTTAATAAGAAATGTTTTTCTTGGGAAAAATGGGACAAAACACGGAAAGTTTTTTCACATTTTGTTTGTTGTAAATGGTTTTGACGTTAAACATACACATTTTTACGTTATTACGTAGCTTGTTTTTAATACATAAATCTAAAGATATCATCGTTATTCGCCAATTTTATTTTGCCGTCATTTTTCGCCAAACGTGTTGGCTATCGGGCGGGAAAATCGCTTTTGCTTTTGGACTGTTGACCGGGAAAACCCTGTTGATGTTGGGATAGACATTGCTTTAATGAAAAAGATAGTTGCTTGTGAATGATTTTCTCTAATATTTTAGCAAAGACGCATGATTTCTAAATAGGCCTATAATTTTGTATGCAATCACGGGGCATGCATATCAGTCTAGCGAAATTAAAAACAAAAAAAAAACTTTGCGTCGTAAATAATGGAGGATATTGTTATCTCACTCCCTCTTTGCGGTTTCTCTTTTCCTCAAAGACATTTATTTCCTTTGAACATGTAGTCATCTTACTAGTCTGTGGTTCCTTTATGGAATTTACTCTTTGGTCTGTGGTCATTTGGTGGGAAAGTTTGAATGTCATAACAGTGTGTTTTAGGAGTTTTGGCGCCATCGTGAATGAAGGTGGTGGTATTTTTTTCACAATTATTGAATTTAGTGTAAAATATGAGTAAAATTGGTTAATTTAGGTGGGAATTAGTTTGATTTTGTTCAGTGAAAGTGCACTAATGAAATAATCATGAAGAAAATAGTGTATCGTGAATTTCCTCGCTGCCGCCAAATCTCGTAAACGAGCTTGTGTAACGAAACCACCTTTACTCAAGACCCAGACAAGACTGTGTAAATAGCGACTAATGACTGAAATAAAGAATTAATGCGGAAGACATTAATTGAAAATTTATAACAAGAAAAACATTTATTAATACGGAAGACGTGGCTGTATGGACACAGATCCTTTGCCTTTCCCCGACTGGGATAAAAATAAAAAACAACAACAACAGTGTGTTTTAGTAAGAAATTTAGAAATATTCATAAAATACCAAATTGTTGAGCTTTTCGTGATTGTATGTTTTAAATAACTTTCAATAAATTTATTTTTGTTGAAATGCCACCAAATAAAAGGTTCATTTTTTGCGAAATATGTAAATATCGAACGTGTCGACTAAACAAAAAAAAAAGAAGATTTATGGCAAAATTTCCATTGAATGAATCCCGGTAAGCAATAAATTGTATTAAATTTTTATGTTATAACTATAATGTAATGCAAAACACGCCATTTAGAATGAATTTTATTGTTTTGTTTTGTCCAAAACATTATTTGTATTGAGTAGTAGTGATGAACGTCCATTATCGATAAACAATATTATACTCGTTACAAGTTTTTTTAATTTATTTAAAACATACATAATAAAGTAATATTTTCCATTTTTGACACGCAGTACCTACACTGAGTGTTGACTAGTATTGTTGGCAGCGCTTCCTCTACCATTTAATAATTTTAAATTATTTTTACTTTACATAATTAAAATTAACTAATAGACGTAATAAAGTGAATGTGTGTAAGCTTACGTGTGTTTTTGTGTGAACACATGCATCAGTTCACTATAATTTATCTTTACGAACTTTTACTTCGAGACTGAGATTTTTTAATCAATTCAAAATTATGCTTTTGATTTCTTTAGAGTTAAAAAAATATGTCTAAAGAGAATTGAACGAAAAGATTGTAATGACGAATTACGAATAATTGCTGATGTATTTCTTTTTCATGAATAATTATTCAACTTCGTTTATTTAGCCGTAGCAATTTATCGTAAAATATGTACTAACATGTTTTAAGATTTTACAGCAACATGTTTAAACAGCAAACTAAGCTATCAGGCAAACACTCATTTACATGTTGGTGTTTTTATTTATACCTTTCTGCT
Source organism: Calephelis virginiensis (assembly GCA_002245475.1). Classification (NCBI taxonomy): domain Eukaryota; kingdom Metazoa; phylum Arthropoda; class Insecta; order Lepidoptera; family Riodinidae; genus Calephelis; species Calephelis virginiensis. Next base: position 36,527 of record NJDC01002504.1, read on the forward strand.
GACTGTTTGCCAAACGAGTGGATGTACCATTATGTATTAGTTCATTTTTCTCAATTTGGTAATGATGAAATATAGTATGTGGCACGCCTTTATTTTAATCGTTTTACTCATATTTTAAAGCGGAAGGACCATAATCTTTTAAAGGACCAAAATATCTTTAGAAAAATTCGATTTAATCACAAATTACAGTCATCATCCGGACGTTTGGTGGTCTATGTTGACATGAAAGGTATTTGAAAAAAAAAAGTTAGCAGTATATTAAACTGACTAAAATGTTTGAAATTAGTTATTTTATAAACCTAGTAGTCTCTTGTGAGTGTATTATACAACGTTAAAATTTTGTCAACTATATTTTAAAAGAATGAACGAGATGGCAAATCTGCAAATTTTTTTTTTCTCGTCAGATCGCCCCAATAAATGCTCTACCATCTGGTGATAGATTTATGGAATCCAGTGAAATATTATATTGTATACTTTTCTATTCATATGGAAACTGAATAAATAAGAGCAGCGCCGAGAGCTTGATATGGAACGTGCTTTTAACTAAATTTAGTACACAAACTGTAATAACAAAATGTTGTAGTTTGCATTTTGAATATTATTCATTTAGGAGTGTCTTCATCAGTATATCTTTATTACGTTGTTAATATAAAAATATGCACGGTAAAAAGTCTTTTATTTTCCTTTTGTCCTTTTGCGTTCATATTAGTCCAATGTAGCAGTTGTTTACTATTTCTAATTTATTGATTTATTTTAATTTAATTATTAACTATCCAGTATACGTTGGATTTAAATGTGAATACTGATCTGATCTAATAGGGATAAAATAAATTTTTGTGAGCTTAATTTATATATCCCACCGGTACCTATGGCCTAAATTTTATCGATATCGATATATCGCCCAGCAGCTGTATTTTATCTGTGAGATTCGTACTTTCATCAAAACTGACATTTACGTGACGTTTCGTTGGTAACATAGTGCGATGTAAACTGATTGTTTTTTTAAAGTACTAAGTCCCGTCTCTTAAAACTTAGTGATTATATTCTCTTTGATGCATAAGACAAAACGTCATATTTCTTCTTTCTTTCTTCTTTCTTTAGGTTTTGGCCTTCACGTTAGTATTTAGCCATTAGTCAAGTAGAAATTTGCATCAAATTTTATATCAATTTCAATAAATTGTAATTAGTCATCAGTCATAAGTCCTCAGGAAGTCATGTCAGGCTCCTGGGTAAAGCGGTGGTCTGTTTACTCAAGCTCATGAATGAGATTTGGCGGCAACGAGGAAATACACGATACGCTAATTTCTTAGTGATTATTTCATTTGTGCACCTTTACTGAACAAAATTGTACAAAATGCCACCAAAATTGACTAATTTCACTCAATATCAACACGAAATTCAATAATTATGAAAAAAATTCAACCATCTTTTCTCTCGATGGCGCCAAAACTCAACATCACCTTTAAATACAGACATGTAAGATTAGGGATGGACATATTTAATACAAACAATATATTTTATCTGTATGCCTTTTATTTGATGAAGTATGATCTTGTAACAGATTATATCGCATTTTGTTATTGCACGTCACATCGCAGCTATGCAACACAACGTCTCAAGATCACACATTTTTGCGGTTGAGAGTAATATCCGTACTTGAATATATTAGGTCCTTACATCTGTAATTGGCGTTTTGTAGGGGAGGAACATGAGTCGAATATTTTAATGTAATATATTTATATTATCAAAGTATGAACCATTGTTTCCTATGCACATTTGCCATTTCATAAGTAATTTTTTTTAATGTTCTTGGACAAGTTACATAAATTGAATCTAACCCCAAAGTAAGCAAATTATATGCTTGTGTTATGGGTGTTAGCCAACGATACTAATACATAAAAACCATTCGAAAGGGAATCAATAAAATTTTTGGACGTGGTTTAGACTGCCCCATCGAAATTGAATTTTTTCTTTTGCAAAACGTTATTCAAATTTCGAAAAAAATAGTTCAATTAGCTAATTAATATGTTGGAGTTAGGTTCAGGTAGACGTTTCTTACATTCCTACTGATGCTCTTCTAATTGAGAAGCTGTCTGTTGTGCAGTATGTAGTCTAGCATTGTGATGAAGCAGCAGTGGCGTAAAGTGAATAAAACAATCTTCTGCAAAATGTTGAGATTTAATACGTAATGCATTTGGAATTTGGAATTCAGAAACCAATTCTCTCGTCTGGTTTCTTTAAACCAAATTAGATTTTGTATTTTATGGTTTTGTGGATACCTGATATACATGACAAACTTATTAAATTGCATTGTTTTTATTCATTCGAGTTATTCTCACCTGAACTACAAAATATCGTCGAAATACTGTAAACAAATTAGTTTTAAAATTGTCCCAGCCCTTTGAAAGTTTTATGACATACTAACCCCAACATCGGCTATCGGAACCAGTCTTGAATTTATATCACCCAGATAACCAACTTATGCACTTAAAAGAGTTCAATAAAATCGGCTCAACTATATAAGAGTTATTCAACGACGTACAACAGCGCCCTCTACCGCGTTTAGTTCAGAAGTTCAGTTTTTCATCGTGTTGGTCCGGGTCCGCTGATCAAAATAGATCACCTGCCCCTCTGCCAGGCACCTCGTAAAAGGCGAGCAACGGTAACACAGGTAATTGTCAACAAGATCATTGTTGATAGAGTGGTGTCCAGCAACTTCCCTGGGTAGTTTTCCACCGCCTTACCCATTCCTGCCGCTATAATAACAGTGTCACATTTCGATTCGGAAAGTAGGGAAGCAAGTAGATTTGCACAATAGGCCTCACCTTCCAACCATAGGACAGCAACGCACCTGTGACATCAATGGTGTGTATAGGCCATGATTATCTGTTACCATTAAGAGAGCCGTGTGCTTGTTCGCTGCCTTCTCACATAAAAAAGAGTATCTAGAGGCCAGCTCAAAATTACACAGAGTAAGTTTTCTACTGTCTATCAATGCTTAAATTTATCGATAAAATACATAAATACCTACATACAATACAGGTACAAGACCGGTATCCTATTCAGGATAAATAAATAAAAACATCGATTATATAGATTTGCACATTAGACTATCACTAGCTGTTTGCAAACGAAAGTAACAGCTTGAAAATAACATGTGTAAGAAAGGGATATAAACACGAATCTAACAATGATTGACCAGTATATGATGAACTCCGATAAACATTAAATAATTTAAAACGTAATTATGAATGTTATTATTTTTAATTAACCTACGGAAAGTTGTACCACCTTTCGGTAATTTGAAGTGCGGCTGTCTTTACCGTATCATTTAATTGAAGAAACAGTCATTTTATATCTGTTTTTTTATACAACAACGTGACAATGTTTACAGGTCACAAACCTGGTCGTTACTATTCATATTATTTTAAGTAATAAGCTACATTAGAACAATTACACTTATGTGTTGACAGGACCGTGTTGCCTTATGTGCGGCGTCTATTGGGATGTATGGTCGATGGTGCAAATTAACTTAAAAATAAATAAATAAGAGGAGTTTTGGCGCCGTCATGAATGAAGGTGGTCGTAGTTTGTTCACAATTATTGAATTTAGTGTAAAATATGAGAAAAATTAGTTAATTTAGGTAGGAATTAGTTTGATTTTGTTCAGTGAAAGTGCACTAATGAAATAATCATGAAGAAAATAGTGTATCGTGAATTTCCTCGCTGCCGCCAAATCTCATAAACGAGCTTGTGTAACGAAACCACCGCTTTACTCAAGACCCAGACAAGACTGTGTAAATAGTGACTAATGACCGAAATAAAGAATTATTACCGAAGACATAAATTGAAAATATATAACAAGACAAAGATTTATTAATACGGAAGACGTGGCTGTATGGACACAGATCCTTTGCCTTTCCCCGACTGTGATAAAATTAAAAACAACAATCAAAGAGTAAAGTAACTAACTGTCCATAAAGCACAGAACAATATTATTCACAAAGAAGAATTGTAACTACATATACAATAAATGCAACCATAGCCTTACACAGCTACGATACAGTGGCGCCCCGTAGGAAAAACAAACGAAAACTACTACGAACGGGATTCTTTGTATATTTAATATTTAAATACTTTTTAATTTCTTGATAAAAAAAAAAACAAATTGCCACTAAAATTTAGAAAACACAATATCGTTTATTCAACTTACAAAAAACATTTATATAAGCGAAGGGTACAATAACATTGCAATAAATATAAATTTTAAATAACAAGTACAACAGAAAATGTTTTTTAACAATTTAATTCTTAATTTTTCTATGATTTCATCAATAGTTTTTTGTGTCTGATGCAAATGCAAGAAAACAGTAGGAGCAGGTTAGGAAATCTGTTATAAATCACATTTATGTCTTCATTTGGCATTTTTGTATGATCGTTTCCGGACATTTAAAAAAAAATCACCGATTTCACCATTTTCTAAAAATTACTAGCAAGGTAACCTAAAAAGTTTTCTGCTGTAACTATAATACGCCGAACGTCCTTTTCTAAAAATATAAACACTTGAGACCAGTAAAAACACCGTAATCTTTAAATTGGAATGATGCGGCGAAATCACAACTCACTTAACAAAAAATATCGTCACGAATCAATTAATGTATTTATAATAATGGCGGCTTCGGATTTTAAATAAACTTGCAAGTCTGTGTGACCGGTTAAGTCAAATAAATAATATGAAAAATCAGCAATTACCTAAATAATTGAATAGTGAGGTTTTTATTAAAATGTAACGAATATATTATAAATAACAATATTTTAATAAGTATCTTCACGCCCATATCCCCGAAGTGGTAGGCAGAGGCACAACCAGGGCACCCACGACTAGCCGAAGACACTAAGTCCCACAATGTGATAGGTGGCAAGCCTATCGCCAACCGGGCACATTTCCAATCCTAACCAACATTTTTTTTTTTATTAGAAAAATTGGAAAAATCCAATTTTCTGTTTGTTGGCCGACCCGGGATTCGAACCCGGGACCTCGTGCAGTCAAGTCCAACACCCGGACCGCTAGACCACAGAGGCGACTTAATAACACTATTTTAATAACACTTGTATATTTATTCATTTTTTGGTAGTGCAGCCTATAGCAGCACACACACATGCAATCATTTTGTATGTGTTAAGTGCGAAAATACGTCTATACGAGAAACAGGATCCTGCCATAAAGGAATTGGATTTTGAGGTTAGAAGTTTTCCTGAAAGCTGTAATAAAGAATTTAACAAATTCGAAAGTGTATTTTTTAATTTTAAGGACGACACCGAAAAAATCTAGTTTTATGTTCTTCTTTTGTGCAATCTTTTAGAAATTGGAAAAATAGCTTTTCTCTTGTGTTGAATATAATATTAGTAAAGTTTTTACCAGAAGAATGTCTGAAAAAGAAAAATTTGCGAATATAACTGGATTTTGTGCTAAATGTGGCTCAATCTTACCTTTATTACAAGAATTTGGCGTTTTAAAATGTTATGCTTGCAGTGAAAAGTACAATCCAGAAAGTGAGTACCTTTTTTTTTCAATGGAAGAGGTCAGCTAACAAGCACACGGATCTCTTGATGGTGTAAAACGAACTTGGTCTATAGATACCATAGACGTTATAGGTGCCTTGCTGACCTGTGAAAGTCTACTAGTTACCTTACTCTCCAGGCCGGAATATGACAGTCATTATGGTTTCAGGTATAGGTAAGGCGGTGGATATCTACCCAAATTACTGCACTGTTCTTGGTAATGACCTATATTTTAGGCTTTGCTGGCCCCCCTTACAAGTTGCCTGGCAAAGAGGCAGATGGTCTATTTTACTCAGAGGACCTGGACCAGCATGAGGAATTGTTTCTTTTAGATGAAAATGAAAATGTTATTTGATATTAGATATTTTCCCATTTTCTCTGCAATTTTCCTGGGTTTCTCTTCATGTGAACCTCCTGATGTTCAGGTGTGATTCTATGACCACACAAAATTTGATTTGCCCTAATATAAATACAAGATACAGATTTAGCCTCTTAGGACATGCTCAATCCCATGACCAATTGATGGCTTTTGTTGTACCATACATACATACACAAATTATGTATTTTTATTATTCATTTTATTTAATGAAAACACCAGCAATTGAACCAACAGATGTCCTCCTGCCTTAACTATGAATATTGAATTCTTGGCTAAACTTACAAAACTTTTTTATATAAAATATATTTTCTATAAATTTTAAAGAAAGAAAAAATTTCGTCTTATAGAAAATTTATCCCAAGCACAGGGCAAGTGCTAAAATAAAAATACGTTGATAAAATATATTTTTGTGCTCCTGATAGTGAATACAGCAAAAAAGAAACAGTGAAACAACAACAATGTAATATAGACTAAATATTAGAGATTAATTTAGATTTCATCCTAGCTAAGTCGATAGACATTCTAATCTAACTGTGAATGTTGAACTTTTTTTTCACACGATTCTTCTTCTGGCAATAAATAAAACAATAATACAGAATTAACAAATCTAGTCTATGCCTCTACCCATGATGTGATATTAATTTATATATACAAGACTAGCAGACCCGGCAGACATTCTGCTACTTTGTTTGCTGTGATTTACCCTCATCACTTGGGGTTATAAAAAATAGATGTTAGCTGATTCTCAGACCTACCAGTATGCTTAAAAAATTTCATGAGAATTGGTCAAGCCGTTTCGAAGGAGTATGGGAATGAACATTGTGACACATGAATTTTATACATAAGATTATTTTATATTATGTTTCAATTGGTTCAGTTAAGGTAAATAGGTAATGATATTAAAACTATGTTTATACTCTACTTCATTCAACAGTTTAACTATAAAAACATAGGATTAGAAATGTCCCTTACTATCTGAAAGTAATTTACCTTTATGTTGTCAATTTATAAAGCTAAATACTTTCTTTCTATTTACATGAAAGTTGTTTAAAACCTTATGTTTGATTTGGTAAATTATTTTAGCTTTTATAGCCTTTTTATGGTTCCATCTATTTGTCAGTGTATATGTATGTCATAGCAGCTCCAAACTTATATATTTTTTACTTTTTAAACTTGATTTAGACTTGTTCAGTTGACGGGTTTCCTATTCTTACTCAAAAACAAAAACAAATTTAGAGATAGAACTTCCTGTACATTGAATTGAAACTAAACTAACACTTGTTAAATTAATATAACTTTGTTATTTGTTTTAAGAATATGAGCTAAAATTTAATCTTGTTGAATATTGTTTCCAGGTTTTGAAAATGTAGAGTTTAACTACACAATACATTTTAACACTGTCTCAGTGTTGAACAATGACGATGTTCTTCACATGGACAACCCTGAGGGTCCAGTTGTTGAGAGGAGGTGTCCAAAGTGTGGTAATGACAGAATGTCGTATGCAACACTACAACTGAGGTCTGCTGATGAAGGACAAACTGTTTTTTATACCTGTATATCTTGCAAGTAAGTTAATTTAATTTATTTAATTTTTTATTTTTATGACATTGGGAGGCAAACAAGCGGATTTATTTCCTGATGGTAAGAAATTCATGTCGCCTATAGACACCAAAAGTGGTGATGCATTGTCAACCTGAGGCCGGAATGCTAGGCCTTCAGCAAAAGTGTGTTTACCCTTATCCTCCAAACCAGAAGACGTCAACTGCAAGCACTGACGTTATGGCGGCAGGAATAAGTAAGGCAATGATACCAATTTGGGCGAGTCATTGCAAAACTTTATCACCTAGTGAAGCCTGATGTATTTTCTTCATTAGGGTTTTTTAGTAAGTGTGACCTACACTAGGGTCTAAACCTTTGTATTAGTTTAAGTGTAAATCCTTTTATGAAAGGCATTTAGATTTATTAATTTAATAGGTCTCTAATATTTTTTAATTATGTCCTGTTTATTGTTTGATAAACTAACAGTTACCTGCTTCTTTATCTGTGCACTGTATTAAAATCATTAATGTAACTGAGTTTTCCATAGCGACAAAGACAAAAGACAAAAGTCCAACTTCTATTATTCGGGCTGAGCACCCTGATCGGCCCACAAAGCCCGGTGAAGTTGTAAAAATCGCGAGGTTGGCATCACAGTCACTCCAATAAAAACCTTCAATTATTTCATTACCATTTCCCAATTTCATATGTTGACATAATTGACATCATCTCAAAATTATTATCTATCTTTCCATAAAATAACTGCCAAGTGTGATGTGGTACTTAATAAAATATTTGGACCCAATTTTTGTAGTTTTACTATGCTTTGATTGTTATTTTCAATGATCTAATAAACCTTCTTATTTTTTCAGATATAAGGAAACTGAAAATTCATAGAATATTATGTAAGTAAATAGGACCATGGACTTTATTTTTTAAATATTTTTAAGTACATAATACATATTAAATGTTAAGAAATTGTATTGTTTTTTTAAACATCTCTGCTTCCAGCTTCCATTATGTACATGAATTAGAACAGTAGGTCACTAAGAAAGTTAGTCTGGTTTTCAATATCAAAATTTTAAAGAGGTAAGAAATACTATTTATTATATAGTCTATAATCTCCCTCAAAATAATTTAAGTATCTTCACGTCCATATCAGATGGAGAGGCAGAACCAGGACACCCACGACCCACAAAGTCCTACAATGTGATAGGTGGCAAGTCTATCGCTATATCGCACTCATCCAATCCCAGGCAACGTTATTTTTCTTATAAAATTGAAAATATACTTTTTCTACTTTTTTGTTGCCCTACCCGGGGATCGAACCCGGGACCTAAGAAGTCTAGTCCGACGCCAGACCACAGAGTCGATAAATAATTTACGAGCATTAAATGATAGCGTTCGTTGATGAAGGGGCTGTGCGAGTGGGGTCATTGCAAAGCATACTCAGGCGGGCCCGGCCGCATACCCCTTGACAAGTTACACAAATTGAATTTAATCCCAAAGTAAGCAAATTATATGCGTGTGTCATAACACATACCTACACTTATAGGTGTCAGATACCAGAATAAATTTAATAAACACCCAGACCCGGAAATGCAGACACCTAAATGTTCATCACACAAATTCCTGCCCCTGTCGGGAATCGAACCCGAGGCTCACGGTTAGCCGGTGTAGTTAGGCGTGTACGCTAGCCACTCGAGCAACGAGGCGGTCAACTATATTATCCCCGTGTTGGTCCGGTCTACTTTGCAGGCAGATAGACCATCTGCCTCCCTGCTGCCCCTGACAGCTCGCAAAAGGCGATCACTAACACTATGTCAACTGTCTAAGCGGTAGAGTTTCACAGCGATTCGCCGCCTTACCTATTCCCATATGATGTCCCATATAACGTCAGTACTTGGTGTGCGTTACCCAAGAAAATAGCACCTAGTGATATGAGTGGGACAAATAATTAGTGATCGATGTGCTGTAAATGTGCGAATGGGGCAAACCCCAGCAAGAAGTGTTTTATACGTTTATTTCCAAAACGACAACATGCACAAATTTTTTATTCGGCGCACATTTACAGCACATTGAGCACTAATTATTTGTCCCACTCATATCACTCTAGGTGCTACTTTCTTGCTGGGGTAACGCAAACCAGTACTTGCCGTGGACGTATTCCGGTTCGGAAGATAAGGTAGCCGGTCAACTTACCTCGAGGCCTAACGTCCCGGTCTCAGATTGGCAACTCACCATTACAAAATTTGGTGTGCAGGTGGCGTGAATTTCTTACCATCAGGTAATCCGTCTGCTTGTTTGCTTTCCAATACCATTAAAAACATGATAATAGCGAGCACCTAACGGCGCGTCGGCAAGAATAGGTAAGGCGCTGGTCCCAATCCGGAAGTGTAGCCTGTTCGCTAGTTTATTTTTATGACTGACTGCAATTGTCTGAGTTTATAAATTACCAACAGCAAACGATGCGCTTGTCACATTCCGACATTGACATACTACAACAAAAGTGAGATACTATGTGGCTAATCAAAAACTTAATATTTATAAAAATAATGTATATTGCATGTCTAGTCGTATACCTATATAACCAAGTTCCTTTTAATCTGAAATCAGTTCCGCTAAAAGATTTCAAAAGAAATTATTTGATTTCATAATAGAGAAAATATGTTATAGTGTAAAAGATTTTCTTATTGCCAAGCATAAATAAATAAAATATATATTTTTTAATAATTATAAACTTAAACAATAAAGAAATAATGGTAGCCGACGAGTTTGTTTTGCCGTTTCTTCTCCTGACTGACTAGGGTTGAAAACGGTGGTAGTATGCAGTAGATAAGATTAAAATGAATCTATCTTTAATACTATTTGTAATAAATTATGAAGCTGATTAAACAATAATAAAATATCGCGAACCGGGCCCATATCCAATCCCGGGCAACATATTTTTATTAGAAAATTGGAAATACCACATTTTCTTTTTGTTGCCCGACCCGGGATTCGAACATGGGACCTCATGAAGTCAAGTCCAACATTTGGACCGCTAGACCACAGAGGCGAAATAAATAAATTTCATTTTCATTTTTTTTTTCAACATTAACCTGTAGGGTTCCTCTTGAATCTCGGATGTTGGTTGTTGGCTGATGGTTCCTCGCAGGGAACTTGGCGTGAAGATATTTGTTAAAAGAACTTGAAACTACAAGCTTCAGATACATCTATGGTATGTAGTCAGTAAGAATGAGATAAAATATAAATATAGTGACGGTTTGGATAACTTACATAAAAATGCTTTATCAACTCTTACCTGGGGCCTTACCTGAAAGCTTATAGCAGTATTATTTCCATGTTGCTGAATGTCGACATACATGCAACTTTAAGCCATACGTTATAAGGTTGTCTTTCTCAGATGACATTATTATTCAAATAATATTGTTTTAAGAGCTTATGGTAATGCCCCTGGCCTTACTAATTAATTGTCAATAACAAGAGGTCTAGCATTTAAATTATGAAAGTATTTCAATAAAGGCGATTTCTACTTTACCTTAAATACCATCACCTTAAACAAAGATTATTGTAGGTGTAATCGTGCGACCAGTTGACCGAACTATATAAGCAAATGTTGCAATTTCAAAAAAAAAAAATACACAGGCAAGATTTCGTTGTTATTCGCAATAACACATTTATATGTAATTTAATTAAAAGCCACATTACATTATGCGATATTAAGACTGTCTTACTAAAAGCCCTATTACAATAATATGAAGACTGTCTTACCAAAAGCCCTGTTACATTACCAAAAGCCCTGTTATATTAAAACAGTTAGTAAGACCGTCTTAATATCGCGTAATGTCTTTAAAGCTCTAATACTTTATGCGATATTAAGATGGTCTTACTGAGACCAAATCTTCCTAAAACTGCATCTGCTTGCTATAAACACTAGGCTTAATATCGTTTGCTAGCTCATTTGCAAGGCATCAGCAAGTAATATAAATACTCCTTAGCAAGAGGGCATAAGTAACCGGTGATAGACGTCGCACCAGAAAGTCCTTTTAATGAATAGAAGTGAATCTCTCTCTCTCTCTCTCTCTCGCTCTCTCCCTCTCCCCCCTCTCTAACTCTCTCTCTCTCTTTTTCTCCCCCCTCCCTCTCCCTCCTAATCTCTATCAGTGTCGATCAATGTCTATCAATCTCTATCAATGTATATCAATCTCTATACATATATATTATAATTCTACACGTTTTTGTATTTGTGTCTCTTACCTGTCGTTTTTCCGTTGCATCCGGTTTGAAATCACAACGATTTTAAAAAAGTTTCATTACAAAAATAGTTAAAAAAAGAAATTTATCTTCAAATAACACCTTTTTCTACGGAGAAAGCGACATTCATACGAATACTGTGTTTTAGATCCATCTGTTCAAGAAATTACATTAGAGTAGGTTTTGCTGATTTGAGTATAATATGTTGAAGTTAATTGGTCCATTAAATCATGTTTGAGGACGCTATTGTGAACGCCACAACCAACACGTCTTCACTTCTGCATTGCGCAAACCAAACTGAACCGTCTAAGTGACATTAAGCAAGCAAGTCACTAAGCACGGTCGCGACTATTCAATCAGTCTAAGAGCGGCTACGTTACTTACGCTTATTACACTGTGCGACATTAAGCAAGTAAGTCAGTAAGCACGGTCGCGACTATTCAATCAGTCTAAGAGCGGCTACCTTACTTACGCTTATTACACTACGCGATATTAAGCAAGCAAGTCAGTAGCACGGTCGAGACCATTCAATTGGTTTAACTAAGACAGGCTACCTTATTTACACTTATTACACTATGCGACGTTAAGTAAGCAAGCCAGTAAGCACGGTCGCGACCATTCAATCGGTCTAACTAAGAGCGGTTACCTTACTTACGCTTATTAGACTATGCGACATTAAGCAAGCAAGTCAGTAAGCACGGTCGCGACCATTCAATCAGTCTAAGAGCAACTGCTTTACAATTATAACACTATGCGACATTAAGTAAGCAAGTCAGTAGTCACGGTCGCGACCATTCGATCAGTTTTAGAACCGCTACCTTACGCTTATTACACTATGCGACATTAAGCAAGCAAGTCAATAAGCTCGGTCGCGACCATTCAGTCAGACTAAGAGCGGCTACCTTACTTACGCTTATCACACTATGCGACATTAAGCAAGCAAGTCAATAAGCACGGTCACGACCATTCAATCAATCTAAGAGCGGCTACCTTACTTACGCTTATTACACTATGCGACATTAAGCAAGCAAGTCATTAAGAACGGTCGCGACCATTTAATCAGTCTAAGAGCGGCTACCTTACACTTATTACACTATGCCGTATCTATCCGGTCTAGTTTAGTAAGACAGAGCTTAATATCGCGAAATGTAATAGGGCTTTAAGTAGTATGAATTTCAGCTTGGACGATCTCTACCTAATTCTCTATTATGGCTCTCATTTTAAAGTTAGTATTCCTCACTTGGTCCCATTTACCCCGTGATCCTTGTCCGCCGAGTGTAACTAATAGTAGGTGTATCTGCCTCTATGGGGCAAGCACGGATTAAAATATAGATCAGTACCAACAAGACCACAGGAGAGATAGAGTCCTGTACAGCAACTCACCCGGGTAAGGATCCACTGCTTTATTATGCCTACCTATTCCTGCTGTGATAATGACTAACATGTTCCGGTCCGGAGGGTAGGGTAGCCGGTAGACTTGTACAATAGGCTTAACACACCTGACAGCGACGCACCTTAATACCTATGTTGTCTACAGGCCACGTTTGTCTTTTACCTGACCTCTAAAGTAAAAAACCGATTCAAAAGGAGGAGGCTGTTTCGACTGTATAGTTTTATGTTTGTTACTTGATTACGCGGTCCAATAAAAGGTCATGATTCCGAGGTTGACCTCATATAAATTTGACCATGATCCGACGCCTTAGTCTATATCGTTGCCAAATCGCGATTTTAGCATTTCTTTTTCAAAAGGTAGCTTGATCTTATATTGTTTTTAATAGTCTTTTAAAGGTTTTTTTTATTTCATTTTTACACTTAATAATAAATATTCAAGTACTTCGACGCCGTTTTAACACGATTTGTGCCTAAATGGAAATGTATGCATGTAAAGAAAATTCAAAAACACTAGTCATCTTACTCAATTGGAATAAAATAAGACCTTTCCAGAGTTGGTCCTTTTAAGAATTGGTCTTTTTAAGAAGAGTTGATCCTTTTAAGAATTGGTCCTTTTGAGAATTAGGCCTTTTAAGAAATAGTTCTTTTCAGAACTAGGCATTTAGCGAATCAGTCCTTTTATAAGCAGTTGGCCATTTTAAGAATTAGGCATTTACAAACTAAGCCATTGTAGGTACATTTTTGTAGCTTTACTGCGCTAAGGTTTGATTTGTAGTTTCTGATTTATTTAGTTGACTTCAAATGCATTTATTTACACCCGTACCTATAGAGAAAATTGAAGTTTGTTTGAACCTTTAATGTGTTTGAATTGTGTCATTTACATTTCTAACCATTTTTTATTTTTAATTTAGCCTAGTAAAACATAATATTATATGGAACAGTATGGAAACTAAGCCTAGTTTATGAAATACTTAGTCACCTACCTACACTCCATTGAAACAATAGGGTTGTCACGTTATATTTTTATTGCTATAACTACGTAGTTTATAAAACAATATAAGTAGCCAAGCTCATGGCGTCGGTTGATCTTAGCAAAAGACGAATACACTCGTAGTATTTTTAAAAATATCCCGGAGAATAATTCGTCTTGACGAGGCACTTTCTATTATAGCACCGCGAAAACCGGTTAGCGAACACGTTGGTACGTATATTTGTGTGTTTGTAGTAGTTTCTATGTTTGTATCGCGCTAGAAATAAATAATCAAGATTGAAAATGAATATGAAACTGTCAGGGCCTAGTACTACCTTCGGGGCTCGTGCGAAACCTGATTTCTCATTCATAAGGAGCGCGACCCCGACCCTGCAACGGGTCTTTTTGATGTACCTTATTGCGAGCTTGAGGTGTGTACTCATTCCTCTTACCTATATGTTATTTTTACATCTTTTGACGTCTTAATAATAAACGAAAAGAGTAAGAGTAAAGTTTAGTTGATATTATAGTTTGTATCACAGTATTATAAAGACAATAATACTAGGCTGAACCTCGGAGTACTTTAGCCCATGTTTAGTAATAAGACGGTTGAAGTTCAGCATTAACCTCTGTGGTTTAGCGTTCCAGGTGTTGGACTTCATGAGGTCCTGGGTTCGATTCCCGGGTCGGGCAACAAATAAAATTAGAAAATGTACATTTTCAGTTTTCTGATAAAATTAACATTGCCCTTGATTGTATATGCGCCCGGTTGGCGATAGGCTTGCTACCTATCACGTTGTGGGACTTAATGTTTTCGGTTAGTTTCGTGGGTGCCCGGTTGTGCCTCTGCCCCCCAATTCGGGGATATGGGCGTGAAGATACTTTATTTTAATATAGTAATTTCAAGCTGCAAGATAAAATATTACAATAACATCTCACAACTTAAATATGATATGTCACCTGAAGAATACTTGGGCTGTTGAAAAACCTTACAATATGTCGGTCATACAAATCTCATAAGCGGATTGGGAGATATGACATGATAAAGATCTTGCATATTTATGCGTATGTACACACATACTTCCTCCGTGTTGGTTCGAGCTCCTTTGCAGAATAGATCATCTGTCTTCCTATCAGGCAGCTCGTAAAAGGCGAGCTTATGCTTACTGTCACTAACACCGTGGTATTTGACTAGGTGGTCAAGTTTCGCAGCGAATCGCCCGGATTGGTACCATCGCCTTACCTATTTCTGCCGACATAACGTCAATGCTTGCTGTTGACGTGTTCTGGTTGGATGACAAGGTAGCCGCTAAACTTAATTTTTGCTCGAGGCCTGACATCCTGGCCTCAGGTTGACAACGTACCATTACCGCCTGTGGTGTCTAGGTGACGTGAATTTCTTACCATCACGAAATACGTCTTCTTGTTTGTCATTAAAAATATTCTTACTAACGATGTCTGTCTTGAATACTATGTAAGATCCCGAGCATAAAAAAATAAGAAAAGGCTCAGATCACCGGTAATTGAAAACCTGTGATGTGAGGCTTTGGTTTTTAATGCCCGAGGTGTTTATTCTATTTTCTGCCCAATGAAGCAGGAACGTGGTAATATTGTTTAGCGCATCACAAGTAAAAATATAAAACTACGTTTCCTTATTTCGACCCTCATGTTGTATGTTATTTAAAAAAAAATAGGTACAATTTTATTCAACTAATTTAAATATCTACATTTTTTTCTGGATTTGCCTTGGTAACGTGTAACATATATGCAAAGTTTGATGCAAATCGGTTTCTCCGTTAGTCTGTGAAAGCTTGTTCTGCTTTCACGGACTGTTTCAAATCAAATTCACTTTTGCTTTTGTAATGTAAAAAACTAGTGATTGACCCAAGGTCGGGCTGTAAGCGATTTAAACGAAAATTCGTGAAGTTCACGTTTCATTCCCGGTTTTACTATTTTTTACGAGTTGGCTGGAAGAAATTTCTTTTATTAAAGATAAGCTCGCCTTTTGTACTTTGGTTTTCTTTTTACTTTTAAGTATTTTTTTGTATCTAAAATCAGTTGTGTACAATAAAGAGTTAATATAATATATATATAAAGGCGAATTGATGATACGAGTAATTTGGCTTTTAAAATGGCAAATAAGATCGTATATCTTATGGATTTGTTCTTGGATCGATCTTAGACATATTTAAACTTGTAGAAGATTTAAAGCTGTCAAAACTTTCCTGCGTCTTTCCAATCTAGTGATAGAAGCTCTATCATCATCATCATTATCATCATCACCATCATTATCAGCCGGAGGACGTCCACTGCTGGACATGGGCCTCCCCAAAGAGCGCCACGAGCTCTACAATCTTAGAAGCTCTACATTTAACTTTTATTTGGAACGTGATTCAAAGATTTAAGGTTGGTTTGAAATACGTCTACACTAAATTTTGATTTTTGTTTATTTGTTAGCTAATCATTATGAACCGGTTTTTCTACTAACCCAAAAAAGTTTATGGGCCGGAATTAAAAAAAATTGTTCAGCAACAATGTACAAACCTAAAGTCTATTTTCAAAAAATATCTTCAATGTATCTCATTTTTCTTACAATTTTAATATGTAGAGTCTAGCAATTAAAAGTAGACACGTATTATTTGCAATTTTTTTTATGATCATACCAAATGTCGAGATGGTGACTGTTAACCATTAACACGAATTGTTTCGAATATATTTTTCTTCTACTTTAAAATAGGAATAAAACAATTAAAAAAGGGCATGACAGTTTTTTGTATGAATACCGAATTAAGGGCCACTTGCACTCTCGGATAACATTTGATATTGAGTTAAATGTCAAACATAAGGTGATTTAGCCCTAGTTAGACGCTAACTCAGTGTTAAATACTTAACCTAGGAATGTGCAAGTGGCTCTAAGAGAAACACAAACAAGTAATTTTAAGTATCACATAGGTTATTCTAATAATTTGCTGCTTTCTGAGTTGCCATACTGTCATTTTTCGAAGTAGTATAGCGAAACCGGTTGGCTAACCTATAAAAATAAAAAATAAAAATATATTGTGGAAAGTACAAGTGTTTGTGAATAAATTGTATCAAGAATGGAATTCCACCAAGCACCAACGATAAGAAGTATAGAAACTTATTTCTAAGGTCGATACACGTAGATAATGTGTACCCATCTTAAGTAATTCTACCCGTCGCGTCGCGGGCGTAGCATTTATTGATATTCTGCTCTAGGCCTAAGTACAGATTGAAATACCCGTTACAAGTCCATTGTAATTTGTTCTTTGTATTGTAATAGCCTTTGAAATGTCACATTTAAAATACATACAAGTACATTTTTTGGTGAGAATACTACCTCAGACATTGCGGTGCCAATTTACACCTGGAAGGTTAAGACCTTAAGCCTATGAATCTTTAATGGGATAAGAAAGCAAACGGATTATCCTAACTTCAAAAATACACATCACATAGATACCAAAGATGCTAAAGTTTGTCAACACTTAACACCATGAGTCTTGATTTTCAAATATTTAGCGTTAGTAACTATCTTCTTCTATGTTCACGAAACTGAAAAAGATAATGACGAACACTGAACCAATAGCAACAGGCAGAGGTAAGTTGGCACCAATCCCGTTATGCCTTAACGGATCTTGGCGATCCTTTAACAACGTTAAGCGCAAATCTTTTCCGAAGACAAATACCCTTTTTAACCCACGGTAAACAGGGTACGCGATAGGTAATGTCCGGCAGCTAGCAGCGACTCGCCAAATCCTCTCGTATTAGAAATTAGAACAAAACAGCAAGGTATCCCGGGTTACAGTCTGGTGGGCGTTGTAAGTCGTCCTACCTATTCAGATTAGGCATTTTAAGGCTAATTGGAATGCTCTTCTCCAAAGCTGGTGGGAATTGTAAAAACCTATCAGTTAGCAGCATAATTAAGCGCAGTAATAATGCAATAATTAACTCCACCTCCATTTCATTGGGCACGTCGTCGCGATTTGATATTATTTTTTTTCGAAAGATAGCAAATGTTTAGTTAATAATAAGGTCGTCAAGATAAGTGATAAATGTATGCTCTATTAAGTATAACTAAAAAAACACTAGCCGGATCATGAATAATTATGAAACCACCTCGGAACCATGACTGTCTTTCTCAAAAAGCACCATTAAAATCGGTTGGCTATTCTCCGAATTACGCGATTAGCGTAATAAACATACAAAAGAAACATCAAATCGTATTGAGAACCTCTTTTTTAGATCTGTTTCTATTCTCTCTCCTGACGTTAAAGCCACTCAAAGGTCTGATTCTACTAAAAATCACAAATAAAAGTAATGTCTAACGTCAGTCGCTACTGAACCATACTAAACACTGGTACTAACAACAATCGAATAACCTTTGACAATATTGAAATTTACAATATAATTCTGGGGTTATAACTCAAATTGATCCTAAAATTGTGTGCTATACGATTAAATATTGATCTTAAGACGTTATTGTAAACTAAGATTTTAAACAACAAATTAGAATCGTAATGTTGTTCAAATGAACAAAATGGTGGTAAAAGAAGTAATTAGCTTTCATCGCAATATTAGTATTAAAGATGGAAGAATTTTGTCTATGATAATAAGTATAATCTACATTCTACAACCTCTAATTTATTGTTATTATTTTTGCTATAACTATTATCTTCGTTTGATTTCTTGTTACTATTTTTAGTATAACTATTATTTTCGTCATTCTAGTATGGAATTATTATAAAAAGGGAGTAAGTAACGCGCGGCTCCATAGACTGGACGTTAGACGGGAAAACGCTAGCGCCCTTCGGACG
>NJDC01002504.1:56132-83664 GCA_002245475.1 Calephelis virginiensis
ATGTTGTTCAAATGAACAAAATGGTGGTAAAAGAAGTAATTAGCTTTCATCGCAATATTAGTATTAAAGATAGAAGAATATTGTCTATGATAATAAGTATAATCTACATTCTACAACCTCTAATTAATTGTTATTATTTTTGCTATAACTATTATCTTCGTTTGATTTCTTGTTACTATTTTTACTATAACTATTATCTTCGTCATTTTAGTATGGAATTATTATAAAAAGGGAGTAAGTAACGCGCGGCTCCGTAGACTGGACGTTAGACGGGAAAACGCTAGCGCCCTTCGGACGCTCGATTGAGCGGATAAACAGCAATAACATAAAGTACAATTTTAAAAATAAATGACTACCCAAATGTAGTATTATTCACAAACTCTTAATAGTTTAGTAGTGTATTTCCTGATTTCCTACTATTATTTATTAATGTTATTATAACAATATATGAATTTTAAAAAATATTACATGGTAGAAATACTGTTGTTGACTACTACTGCGTTATATCAAATGCTTATGAGATACAAATCGATACAGGCTCTTTTAAAACTGGCGCATATTGTGATCAAACGCAACGATACCAATTTGTTCATCAACAGGAGATGGAAACCTTTGTTCTCAAATTTCTATATTGGTGGTGATTCTGCTGTTCACAAACTAAACTTATTTTAGATGCATGCTATCTTTCTCAAATGAAACAAAAACAAAAGAGATGGAACAGTTTAGACGTGTCAGATTAGTGCGGACATGTCAAATTGTGATGTTTTTAATCAACATTTTCCGAGTGATAGATTAAACGTCTGTAGAAATGACGTGTACGGTCTAATTTGACAGCACTAAAAGTGTTCTGTCTCCTTCTGTTACTTTAGTTGAAAGAAGACAGGGATAACTTAAAATTAGTTTAGTGAGTGCGCAACAAAATTACCACCATTGCCTCATTTAATTTTAAAAACCGTCTTTATATTTTCCCCATTATGTTTTATTCAACGTTTTCGCACATATTAGCACACTTGGGATGAAATTTCAAGTGAATGTGTTAAGTATTGTACAATTTTTTTCGTAGAAAGGGCTCGCATTAATTAATTATATTTTAATACGATAAGAAATTCTATTAAATCAGGTGTTTTGTTAATACATGTATATTCCGATTTTACAGAATCTTTAAGGCTATTTTAACTTATAGTGAACAATCAAAAACAAAAGTTTGGCGATTATTGTATAGGAAGCTACCCAGGTTTGCAAGGTTCTTGACAATTGGCACTCTGCACTGTCTGCCTATCCCGCTAGGGCTTAGACGTGAATATACGTTTGTGTGTATGTATGCATGTTCAATAATTTGTATAAACAAACATTTACAACGTCAACCGCGTAAACTCACATACAAATATTTATAACTTATTTTAATTGTGTAGCGACGGAGTTTCTATGTGTAAATAAAAAAAAAACAGGGAAGTTCTTTACGTTGTTTCTGCTGGCCGTTGATTATTTATGTATTTTTCTCCTGATGCTCGAGTGCTGTTTAGCAAACTTTCTCTGGTAGGGACCCACCTCCTTACCCATTATTCCTGCTGCCACAAAGACACCATATGCCTTAAAACCTGAGCATAGGATAGCGACGCACCTATATAATTTATGGTGTCTATAGGCTACGGCTGTCTCTTACCAAAAAGAGTGCGTGCGCTTGTTCTTCATTACACAAAAAAATAGTATTTATACTTTTCATCGTCGCCACTTGGTGAAATTCTATTGTAAACACACTTTTTAAATTGTAGATGTTCTAGGTATATGTAAGGTTTTATTTGAAATATTAGCCGATCTGGCGAACTCCTTGTCGCTTGACGTTACCAATAGTGTGTATATCGGAAGATTAATTTTCCTTGTAATTTTCATTTTTGTATACATATCTTCACGCTAGGTCTTACAGATTAGGCAGAGAGCATAGAGTGCTAAGCCTCACGGCCCTGACAAAACTGCCTTGCTTCCCCCACATTCATTACTCTTTTCATACAAACACGCCGGTTTCGGATTTTCATGTTTTATTCTTATATGCACTTTATCCTGATATTAACCAACGCAGCAAAAAAAGGATTTGCAAGCGTTATGCGATGACCACGCAAAAAGGGGGGTTCATTTTTATATATGTATAGTTATTATGTATTCGGACGTTACGAAAATTTTCTAAAGTTAATTTACTGTTACTTAAATTAGTTTATGTTACTACTAGGTTTGGTTAGTTTCAATGTTTCAAGTTTCCCACATACGAAAACAATAATTACCTTGTTTCAAATGTTTCATGGAATGTATGAGTCTTGTTTAATTAGTAAGCCTTGGAAACATTCGCGTTTCCTAACCTATTCAGCTCGGTTTGTTATCGATTCCAACCGGGAAATATACAAGACTTGTTCCTTAATACATCAAACTATTTTAGAGTTTACTCCATTATAACTAAGGCCAAAATGGAAAACACATTTTGTGTTACTATATCACAGCTGCATTGTCTAGTGTACACATCAGAAGAAGCCGGCATCTCATTCACAAGTCACAGGTGAAAATTTCCCGTTTCTCATTCGGCACGCGCACTGCCGAAATTGCCGTTTTTAAAATGAAACATACATACAATCACCAACTTTTACTATACATTCGAAAGAGACAGATATAGTTTTTAGCCGTGATCTTGGCTTCGACGACAAGATGAGGCCGTAATTAATTTGATCAGTTGGAGTAAGTACTTTGGTTCCGTGGTTAGTGGGGTCATTAGTCGATGCCCTAAAGCTATCGATTTGTTGTATAGAAGCAACAATTTACAAGTAATGGTGATGATACGTTACTTTTATTAGATTTGTACTTTGTGGCGATATAGAAGTGGTAATTGTATTTCTTTAGTGGGAATATGGATGTATATAATATTGACATTCTACTGAATGCTTTACTATTTGAGATGATTAAGTGTTTGAGTGTCATTAGTGTCAGAAAAGTCTGTAACTATTTTTTTTAAATTTTCATTAAATTATTTTCATGCTTACAAATAATATACATATTTTCAAACCAAGAATATGACAATGAAATAATTTAAAAAAGAGAGTTCATTTTTTTCTACTAAAATTCATTTGATGAAAGGCTTCTTGAAGTTGAATACTTAGTTGGTTCTTTTTACACACTTGGTTCTAAACTGATCTTAGTTTGTAGATGTAAAAAAGAAAACATTCCACGATTTTTACGATTATACTAAACTCATATTCAACACTAAATCAACAATAATATGATATATCTGTAACATGATATACAGGGATACTGGTACCTAACGCATAACCTTTCGAAGGCGGCTGTAGTACATCAAAAGCTATAACTTTTGTTCTGCAACTGTTAGAAAATTGCGAAAAAAAATTGGTTATATGTACAAACAGTTCATCGTCCTCTGACAAAATGTACGGAGAACCAATTTCTTTTTTCACGATTTTCGCGTTAGTTACCAGTAACCCTGTATAAATAATTATCGTTACAAAATTAACAAGCAACGAATGAATGAGTTTGGTACTAAACACCTTTGTTTTGTAGAATTTTATACAGTAGGAATAGGCCATTAGTAGCATATTTTGTGTGGTTGAGACAAAAAGTCCTTAAATTGCAACAGTAAGAATGTTAACAATGTTTCACAGAATTAATAAATAGAATTTATATATAAATAGGCTGGAATGTTACACATTTTGGGCAAGCTCGTCTGTCTGCTTGCCTTGTCTTCGAAGAGGATAATAACTTGCGAGCACTGATGCAGGGTTTGTAGAAATAGTTCAATCGATGCCTATAAATCTGGACGATGAAATAGAACTATCATATAACATAATAGTAGATATGCACAGTGATATTTTATCGATATCGACAAGAGAGTACACCTGTCACTAACCGCGGGGGCCGGGCGGCAGGTGTCATCCAGACGCGGCGGCGCGCTAGTCTCCCGCGGCCATCGCTCGGACCACACGTCGCGATTACATCTCTACATATCGACACGTGCGTGGCGCAACCCTATGTTATCACACTGTGTTATGTATTTTTTTATGTGAGGGGTTGAATCATATTTAACGGTAAGTTCTCAACATTTGCTTTTAAACTTGTACAAATAAAATGGTTGATGCGATGCGTGCCAAATAAGTATGTCAGAGATATATCGAATCTCTACGTTATTTATAGTATTTATTTATACGCATCAAGAAATTCTTAAGAAAAGTAGTAGCTTTACGTTTTTTAAGTTTACTTAAGTATATGTTTTTCGTCTTATTGGTATAATGATAGTGTTGTCACATACGTACGAAGGCTCGGTTTTGAACTCCAGATAGCTCTATTTGCTCAAAATCATAACCATTTTTTTTGCTTGTGTCTGAAGTTAACTAAGTAAAAGTCTGTAGCTTATTAGTTCAGTTTTTAATATTTGTTTCTTAAATTTTGTCTATGTCCACCCATAACGCGATTTCAAAGTGAATTATATTTTTTACACTTATTTTGAAACATATTTATACTAAGTGCTATTTTTTATTTCCTGTGAAACATGAATAACTTTATAGAATATAAAATTTAGAATGAATCGATTGTTTCTAAAACATTTTATTTATAGCTTTCTTAATATTCTTCAAAATAGTTTAGATATTATGCATTATGTTTTCATTTTTAGCACAAAACCTTTTATTATTAGTAATAAATGAATAACCCTATTAAAGTTCCGATATGTTTGTAAAATAAACTGTATAAAAGACATCAACGCGTGGTATTCTTACAAATTATAGCAACCCATATTATTCTAAAATATACCTATAATGTGTTTAATATAATAAAATAAATAAATTGATTAAAATAAAAAACAAAGGTATTGGTGAAACTTAAAAATATGTTTGAAATGTATGCCATATTCGTAGTTTCAATGTTAAGCTTGTTCTAAAAACGCATAAATTTCTGAGAAATTAATTATTCGTACATAAAACATTATAACTGAAATAAAACATGTTACTTGTGAACTTGAACATATAAAAGACATCAACGCGCGGTCATTCCATATCAATAGTGTCATTCAGCTTTTTTCATTAGCTTTTCTCGTCTGAGAACAACTATCGTGACTTGTCGTTTGATAGGTATAAACTTTTGTATTTAACAAACAATGAGAAATGTTATTACGTTAAAAGTAACAGGAATGTTTAAAATGATATATCTTAAAAATGAAACGATATAGAATGACCTTAGCTAAATAAATTGTAATTGGAATCTACTGTCTCTGTATGACATTGTGAATGTAGAAATTGGTTTTACCGTTTATTAGTGCAGTAATTGTGCTCGTAATTTGGTACGTTTAATTTAAATTAGAGATAAGTCCCGGTAATTCATGTGATATCTACAGGAAGTGATATTGCGTTTTAAAATGGGTGATTATGAGAATAATAACTAGTAAGTTTATAAACCTACTTATAAAAAGTCATTTTATAGGTATTTATATAAACTTCCTAGATACTATCAACTTATAAAATTCGTATCAATATATGATTAATTAGTAAACGTTTAAACGTGTACTCAATATTTTGTGTAGGTAACCTTTTTTGTATCACGTTTGTTATCAAAAGTTCAGTGCTCGCCTCTGTGTACTGCTGGTCCGTAAATATGGGCCTGAGGATATTTTTTTTCAATAACATTAAAAACTTTAATTAATAAGTATAGTATTTCAGTTAAAGTATCTATACTAAAATGTAACGGTTTCATGTAAACGACGTTTTTGTTACAAAATAAAATTGACATTTGACGAAATGAAAAAAGACATTTGAAAACATAAATTGTTGTTTGAAAAAATGAGATTGATATTTGAATAAATGCAGTTGTGATAAAATGTACATCCATAAAATTTATGATATTACACGTTTAGCTTTCACACAACTGGATTAGATAAAATGCTCGTTTGCACTTTGCGATTTGCGCACTTGTTTAACGGTTTTAGTTTTTTTATCTACGTTTTTTTAAGGGATTTATTCCTTGAAAAAATCTAGAGTCCATATTATACATATATGCACAAGTAAATATATACATTTACTTGTACATATTTTTGACTAGGTGGAAGAGTTTCGCAGCGACTCGCCCGGGTTGGTACCACCGCCTTACCTATTCCTGCCGCCATAATGTCATGACGTGTTCCGGTTTGGAGGGTAAAGTAGCCGGTAAACTTACTTTTGCTCGAGGCCTAAGATCCCGGTCTCAGGTTGGTAACGCACCATTACCACCTTTGGTGTCTCTAAGCGGCGTGAATTTCTTACCATCAGGAAATCCCTCTGCTTGTTTGCCTTCCACTTTCATAAAAAAAATACTTGTCACACATAATCGCACAAAAGTGATTTTATATTTGTTGCCATTTTAACCTAAAAGCAGAATGTAATATATTTTTCTTTGAAAGCGCGCACTTTGTAGATGGTTATATTGCAAACAAGTCTGGATCTGATAATACAATCCCACGAAAATCCAGGAAAATACTCCATTCATGTTTATTTAAATGACATAATAGTTGACTTATTGGAAGTATTTATTAAAAACTAAGATAGGAAAAACTCTCATTTTTCAAAGATAATGCTACAACAAACTAATACTCTCGCGATTCTCTTTAGTTTTGGGCCTTATGCTTTACTTCACTCCTAGTTTATCTGATCCGTCGCTGCATTATGGGTGACATGTTAGGCACGTTTGCATTTTGGTACCTCTACCGTAAGTCTTTCATTTCCATACGCTATCATTTGGCATCAAACATAACAATGGTGAACAGGGTGGCAGGGATATGTCAATTGTTACTTAAATAAGCTGCTGAACCATCTTTGAAAAACTTTGATAGGATTTTTGAGTGCTGAAGCTCGAGTTGTCATTTCGATTACGATATCTATTCGGCGTTTGTTTCTTACCATCCAAGAAGAAATAAATAATCCCATTACTTTCTTCCTTTTATCATAAAAAAAGCTATAAAACTTAGTTCCAAGCTAAGGTTCCAACGGTAAAGTTACGACAATGGCCTCCGTGGTCTACTGATAAGGTGTTGGACATGAGGAGGAAAAAAATGTCGCCCGATATTGAATATGTGCCCGCTTGGCGAAGTTTGTCATATATCACATTGTGGCACTCATTATCTTCTGCTAGTCGTGAATGCAGTGGTTATTCCGCTGCCTACCTCTTCGGGGATACGGGCGTAAAGATACTTTTACTTAAGATCGTTACAAGCTCTGTCAATACTCTGGGACTATGGGAAAAGTGCTAAACTTGCATTGTTCAACAACTAGAACAACTTTACTTTTACTTACATAAAATCCTTTTACCGAGACAAAAACGGCTGTTATTTTTCTAGAATACTTATCTAGTATTGAGAATTTGTCCTACTACCTTACATATACCGGTACTATGCGGATCCTTTTTTACTGGGTACACGCATTCGCTACTGGCTTTTCCTGTATAATCTAAATAAATACTAATCCAATTTTATCAGTCGATGTTATTTGGGACATGAGTGAATGAACGTATAATGTGGTAGGCCATAGATAAGCAGTTTATTCGAAAACTGGAAACATAAACGTGCATACAAAAGAATTTGTAAAACAAAACATTTTTGATTATTTTGAATATTTTAAAAATCAGTCCATTTTTATGTTTTAATGAAAAAGGTTTAATTTCTAAGTATGTTTTTTTATCGTCAATTAATCAATAAAAAAATACTATAATGGATCACACAGATACAATATCTAAATGAAATTCGTCCGCGACTTCGTCTGCGTGGAATAATTAGCGTGATGACATATAGCCTATAGCCGTCCTCGATAAATGGCCTGTCTAAAACTAAAAGAATTTTTCAAATCGGACCAGTAGTTCCTGAGTTAGCCCATTGAAGCAAACAAACTCTTCAGCTTTATAGATATCACACTTCAAATACAATAGTTATAGTAATATTTAATATTTTATTTAATTAAAAACAATGGTCATAACTTTACATAAAAGTAGGCGATTATTTTTATAAATATAAACACGACGATACTATTTTTAAATGTATGTGTATGTGTGTGCGAAAATTTTAATGTAATTGCTTAGTTTTTTTAATACTATGTTTTGTGACATATTTCAAATATAGTTTTCTACTTACGAAATTAAGTTAGACTTGACTTTGACTAAGATAAAAAAAGTGGTCTTATAATATGTCATATCGCCTAGTTTTTGTATATATGAGTGACTTAAATTTAGACCCCACTCCAGTGTTTATACTGAGTGGTCACAAAAGTACTACTTTATGGTTTAAATTTGTTACAAATTTAAACCATAAAGTAGTCTACTATTGTTACTTTTACTACTACTACTACTACTACAATTTCGAATTTACGCGCACCATATATTCTGTCCACATTAAGGGAAAAGAAAACAAAAGTAGAATATATTACTGTTAAATATTAATATTATTTGCTTTCTATTTGAGTTTTTATCTACCCTTTTAATTATACTTAACCTTAAAATTAAATAACTAATTTCGTGCCAACACCATGTTTATTTGCCCTAAATATTCTCGGTTAATTCGTAGATAATATTTAGCGTTTTTAGTTAGTAGAAAACTCAGTGTCTGCAACCGAGCACATTAAATAAACCGTATTATCACAGCATTTCGTTACAATTATAAAGCATGGCTCGCAAAAGTGGGTTAACAGTAAATAATGTTAATATGTACTGAAGTGTTCACGCACTGTGCAGACATGCGCGGATATCGTTTTAACCATTTCTTATCTTAGCGTACGTGGAAGATTGGCCCAGTGAGTATTTAAACGAGTGAAAATGAACAAGGCTATTAATTAGTTTCATTACATACACAAAACTCTTTGAAATTAATGAGTTTTTGTAGGGTCTAGTCCGTCGAAAGTTACTATCGCAAAGTAGTAATTAAATAAATAAATAATAATATTGTTATTAACTCGTCGCCTCTGTGGTCTTGTGGTCTGGTGTTGGTGGTGGACTAAATTAGAATTTCAGTTTGATTTCCGTGTCGGGCAAGTCATTATATATTAAAAATGTAAAAGTTTTATGTTTGTTTGTTTGTTACTCCTTCACACAAAAACTGCTTAACCGATTTTCATGAAATTTGGTATACACAACCGGGGTAACTCGGATTAACACATAGGATAGTTTTTACCCCGAAAAAACTTCACCGTGGTGGGATCATTCACCGCGCTAGCAACAGCTAGTTTTTTAATAAAATCAACGTGGCCCGGAGTTGAATAGGTGCCCGGTTGGCGATAGGTTTGCCATCATATGACTTTGTGTAGCCGTAGATACTTACTAATCGTTGGTACCCGGGTGTATCTCTTCGGAATATAGGCGTGAAGATACTTCTTCATAATAACAATAAAAAATCAAATAAATTGATAGACCTTGTGGCGATAAGAATAGATAAACTGTTATTTTTTGTATTCATAATCTCTGTCTGGTAGACAAAACGATTCTTAAAAATCCTATTGAAAAGTGTAAAATGTCAAAAAATTATTAATAGTGCTTGCATACGCTATGAGTTTCTAGTTCTTGTTTAATTAATCACCACTACTAAGTTATGATTAATAATAGTCATTAAGGACGGTCCTCCTTAGAATTAATTTGCGACAGTATTATGTTTCAATATAGTCGATGGCTAGCTTAATCTTGGTATTTTTAGAATAGCAAAGGAATTTCATTTATGAATGGTCAACATATTGAACTTTTGATTTATTATTTATTTAATTAATTCTTTGTTGTACATAATTTATGACAAAACATGGTCAATGATAAACAGAAATTACAAGAAGGTGGGCTTATCTCTAGGACTACAGTTTTTTTTCATTAGTTTGGAATATTTAGATTTTGACAACTTTCTTAGTTGAGGAGTTAGCGTACACTCCTAACGCTAATGACGAACCGTGAGTCTCGGGTTCTACTCCTGTCGGGTATTGCATTTGTGTGAGTAGTGTTTGTATTTCTGGATGTAGGTGATTTTTTTTAATTAATACGGGTTTCTATGTTTGTACTTAGAAGTATTACTACTGCTAACTAGCTCCAACAAATCAAGTATATAATCGTTCGTTCGTTAGTTTACTTTGGAGGTAGATAAATGGCATAATATGGCAAACATCGCCAATCGGCGACTTATCCAATCCTGGGCAACCTTACATTTATGTCACATGACAATGTCGTGTTCCGATGCTGAGGGTAGGGTACAGGATTTTAAACTTAGGTAGAGGGTAGGGTAGCCGGTAGACTTGCAAAATTGTCCTAACATCTCGGCCACAAATAGCAACGCACCTACAACATCTATGGTGTCTATAGGCCACGATTATCTCTTACCACGTGAGCCGTATACCTGTTCATTATTACAAAAATAAATAAATAAAGGAATAATCAGTGGTTAACAAATAAGTTTATCATTATGCAAATTACCACTGATAAAATCTATTACTAAACTTTCGTTAAACCTACTTTATTACACCTTTACTCACTAATTCAATTAGCCAAACACTGCAGTAAAACTAACTGATATGATAACAATCTATGTAATAAATTATCAAAGCTTAAGAATATTTATACTTGCGTCCTCTATTTGCATATTTAAGTTTATTTTCGAATTGGTAAGTAAAAGTTTGGCAGTCGAATTTTTGTGGTAAAAATGTTTTCATAGTGAAAGAAGTTGTGGAAGTGGCTAATGTGACAGTTAAAAATATTGAGTCAGTGTAATTTAGATTCTTTTTTTCTTTTTTTTAAATTTGTGTTGTTTGTGCGATATTATATTTATTGTAGAGTACTTATTAATAACACATTTTCCATGCCCGGGCATCTTTACAGATTAGACGATCTGCCTTCCTGCCAGGCAGCTCGTAAAAGGCGAGCATAGGCTTACTGTCTCTAACTCCGTGACATGTGACTAGGTGGTACAGTTTCGCAGCGACTCGCCCGGATTGGTACCACCGCCTTTTCTATTCCTGCCGCCATAACGTCAGCACTTGCCGTTGACGTGTTCTGGTTTGGAGGATAAAGTAGTCGGTATACAGCCGTAATCACTTTTGCTCGAGTTCCTAAAATCCTGGCCTTAGGTTGGCAACGCACCATTACCACCTTTGGTGTCTCTAAGCGGCGTGAATTTCTTGACATCAGAAAATCCGTCTGCTTGTTTGCCTTTCAATATCAAAAAAAAACATGTATAAATATGGTTAAGTTTTAAGACAGTTATTCTCCTTTTAAAACTCCAAAACGGAGGACATTATCAATTTGTCTGTATGTTTTTTTTTAATATTTCATACGTTTTTGTGTGTTTGTTAGACCAATACGGAACAAATATTGACGGTTCTTGTATAGATAAGTGATTGTTTGGAATCATTAGCTACCTTTCAAAAATATGAAATTGCGTCTTTTGGCCACACACAGAGAATTCAATCATCTTCATTTTTTTTTCATCTTTCAATCATCCCCTTTAATCCATCATTAAGTCGACATTTTCTGTACAAAAAAAACTGACGTCTCTGAGTGTAGCCGTGAGTTATGTAATGGCTATAAATGAAGATAAAAATGTAATTATTCCGTTTGTTTCGTCAACTGGCATAACTTGATAATTAGCATTGGGCATGTAAAATGCCACCTTTTCTATTACTTACGATTCTTAAAAATATATTTTTCTTTGTTGAAAAAGTTAGCTCTTTAGCGGGATCCCATTTAATCCGGGATAATAATTAGCCTATATCCTTCTCCAGCCTCCTATCGTTAGAATCAATTCGATCTCAATGTCATACTTTAATATTACTCCATTGCAATACGAAAAAGGGGCAAATAAACACACTTTCACAACATTACATAATTACATATAAATGATAAGGAAATGTAATAAGTCCCAAAATTCGCATCGAAATTATTCCATTCATTTAGGAGTTATAATGCAACAGAAAATAATAAGACACACATACACAGACACATCTAACTTATAACAGCCCTCTTTCTTTCGGTGGTTAAAAAGGATTTTATACGGTTTTACTTAAAGTAATATGTGGTAGGCTATGAGTTTCGATTTGTTTAGTAGTGTCACCAGGAGATAAGATCTGGTATTCGTAAGGCATGCTCCTATCTGCTTATCTATTCTCAATACGTAGAAATCGGTAACTGGTATCGACAGTCCGAGATTTGCTGCTGCATTAGCAATGCTTGGTATTTTACCATTTACGTTAAGACAATTCTAGTTTGTGATACAGTATTCAACTTTTTATCAACCGACTTCCAAAAAGGTGGTATCTCAATTTGACTGTATGCCACTTAAAAAAATTACTTGAACGAATTTTATAGATTCAGTCATATTCTGTAGTAGGCGAATAAACAGACGACTGCATGAATGACTTATCACAACAAAACAAAAAAAGAAAAAAAAACAACTGAAAAAAGTTTTATTATGACGGCACAATCCCCATCTGAAAAAAGTTTCGATTTGACTGAAAAATACCCATTAACAAAATGGATGATCATTTTATTGAATTCATTTGTTACAAAAAATGTAATAAATAAAGAACCGCTCGACCGATTTTATGCAAACTTCACAAAATCGTCTACTAAATAGTCCGAACAAAGCCTAAACATTTCGTTTGGATAGGTGAGTCCGTTCTTGTGTTATAAAATTACAACGAAAAGTGGCATTGATTATTATATATATATATATATATATATATATAGATAAAAAATCGTGTTAGTTACACTATTTATGAGTAGAAAACGGTACAAACTGAACTGGTGGAACGACGTTCGCCGGAGCAGTTAGTCTACATACAACAAAGAAAGTTATGTTACACTCAAGAACGTAAAGAAAAAAGTTACATATTTTTTGATCAAACATTTCACTATTTAAAAAACAAACTTAAGGCTTAACAATCTAGGATGTATTTTGTTATTAAAAGTAAAAGTGTGTTCACTTGCCTTCTTTCATATTGCAATGGAGTAATATTATAGTATGATCTTAGTGTGTGAAGATAGGAGGCTAGAGACATAGGCTAACTTTTATCCCGGATTAATATCACTGTCGTCTTTGTCTTCTGTGGAGCAACTTGCCCAGGAATGCACAGCTTTAGCTATACCTGCCGCCATAATAACCGTGCTTGGCACAGTTGTACTGCAAATAAGTAGCCGGCAGACCTGCATATTGGGTTTAACACCTTGGACACAATAATGCGTAGCACCTATAACATCTATGTTGCCCTCGTTTGTCTTATACTCGTTTGTTTTTGTTATTATCTTATTAAAGAAAATATATATTTTATAACAATGTCGACTAGTGCAAGTATGCATTTTAAGGTCCATGTGATTAAAGCTATTCTGAATCTAATTCTAATTACGTATCTTTAAGACAAGTCTTTTGTGTGGTAGGTAGAGAGTATCGAGTGCCAAATGTCACGATTACTGCTGAACTGAATACCCATTTCGCGTGGTCATTGCATCACACCAACTAATAGATGGAGGGACAAATTTTGCTAATTCTTTTTTTATTGTGTTGGTTATTGACAGGAGAAGGATCATATGGCGAGAAAATCCGGAAAAAGTGCAGGGCAAATAGGAAACACAATCCTTAAATTTTCCTCATTGACAAACTGTTTATCTTATATTTGGACAAATGTCTTCAAAGGTTGAGATCATCGAATGTGGGAATGCGTATGGGTGACCAAGTGGGTAACTGCCTGCTTTATGCAGATGATGCTGTACTTTTGGGCTCTACACCATCTGAGCTGCAAGCACTGGTCACAGTTATGGAAGGAGATTGTAAAGAAAGGGGCATACATTTGAATGCGATGAAAACCAAAATAATGGTGTTTGAAAGAGACGTAGCCAGAACAGATGTAAGAGTTTTGGTTGATGATGTAGTGCTGGAACAAGTGAATGAAATTGTATATCTTGGTTGTGCTTTTAGCAGGGATGGAAGGTACACCGCGGATGTAGAGAGGAGAGTGAGTGCAGGGAATAGTGTGAATGGAACGTTGGGTAAGCTATTCCAAAGCGAGGTTTAGAGTCAAAAAGCTAGACTCGCTTTGCATAATTCTGTGCTTATTCCAACGTTATTGTATGGAAGCGAGAGTTGGGTATGTCAGAAAGAGCATGAAAGTAGGATAAATGCGGTCAAAATGAGAGCACTACAGAAAATCTGTGGTGTAACGCTCGCTGACCGCAATCGTAACAGTGAGATCCGAGAAAGAGTGGGATTGAAAGAAAGTGTTGGTGTTAAAATGCGAAAAGGGCATGTTCCGCTGGTTCGGTCATGTGGAAAGAATGACAGATGAAAGATTGACAAAGCAGATATACAATGCGAATGTGGATGGATGTAGGTACCCGGGGAGACCAAGGCTGACATTTCACGATCAGATCAATCGGATATTATCCGAGGGTGGTGTCAAGAGTCTCCGAAACTGGCGTGTTTGTATGAAAAGGGTTATGAATGTAAGGAAGCAAGACAGGTTTGTTAGGATCGTGAGGTCTGGCACTCGATACTCTGCCTACCCCGTAAGGGACTTGGCGTGAAGATATGTATGTACGTATGTACAAACTGTTATTAATATCAAGCGATACGAAGTGTCGGCTAGTGCAGGAACAAAGCGGCGATCTATATGTAAATGTATCACAATGGCTGCGCGTACGTTGGAGTTACGCTACCATGTCATTAGATCTCTATCTTTATAATCGGTGACTATACGTCATGTATGTGTGTGTAAACTATAATTTTATTTGATGGATGTGCGTCAAAAATTCAAACCAAATAGATTAAAATTTGCGATATGTATCTTGGCAAAAAATGTTAGTTATAATAATAAGGTTATGTATTTGTTATGTACATTGCCTTGTTGACTTTCTATTATGACACATCCTAAGAATCAGTAGCTAGTGAATTGCTATATGTATCTTCTCTAAATAAAAATGAATATGTAGTTCTTAGGATGTGTTCCTACTAACCAGTAGCCTGTAAATGACTTTATATATACATAGTAGAAAAAGTAAGTTGATCGATTACCTTTTCTTCCGAACCGGAACACGTCAACGGCAAGCCTTGACGCCATGGCGACAGGAGTAGGTAAGGCGGTGGTAGCAATCCGGGGGAGTCGCTGCGAAAAAAACCATCACTCAGATATCACGATGTTAGGACGGTTAGACTATGCTCGCCTTTTACGAGCTGCCTGGCAGAAAGGCAATTGGTCTATTCTATAAAGGAGCCCGAACCAACACGGGGCATTTTGTATTAGTTATTATCATGAGAACATACTTATAAAACCTGAAAAATCTTAGGGAAAATGGGAACAACTATACTTTAATATTTACCATACAAACTGTTAGTAGCTGTGGTAGCAAAAGGATAAGCAAAACTGTTCCATCTGCTTTCATGTGATGCGGTGATCAAGGAAAACAGAAATTCATTTTTTGCACGCGACACGTTTGCGTGTGTGTGTCTGTTTTTCTGTGGCGTCATGACTTTTGAACGGATTGACTGATTTCGATGCAGTTTTTTTTAAGCTAACGTAATCAAGATGATTCTTACATTAAGGTTTTGTCGGAAATTATCTATATCTTTGAAAGTTTTTTATTATATATACTAGTTGTAATGTTTATGAGTTTAGATAACCATAAAAAAAATAACCGAAAGCATTTTACATAGCAGTCAAATGATTGACACAACTGTCAAACATACCAATGTCTTCGTTCTTAGGTTACAGAGAAAAAAGGACCTAGTGCAATGTAGAACATGCTATATATACACTAGAAAACAAAACCCTATTTTCAAAACTAGGTTGTAAAACTTGGAGTTAATTAAAGCTACAGCTGGATTGTTAAATAACTTAACGAGGTTTGACCTGACGTTGTAATCGGTATCAGAGATAAAAGTATTCAAATTACATAAGTAACTTCCGACATATAGTAGTTCTACTTCTTTTTAATATACTGTTGCTGAATATTGTCTATCTAAATATGTTTTTTTATGGTGTAAGAAGGCAAAAACGGATTTCCTGATGGTAAGAAATTCACCCTACCTAGAGACACCAAAGGTGGTAATGAGACCGAGTTGTCAGGCCTTGAGCAAAAGTTAGTTTACTGGCTATTTATCCTTCGAACCAGAACATGTTAACACGAAGCGCTAACGTTATGGCAGAAGAAATAGGTAAAGTGGTGGTAGATGTACTAATTCCGCGTAAGCACAGAATGTGACAAGCCTAACTAATGTTCCCACCGCCCACCATCGTGACTAGAACATGAATAAAGGAAGAGCTCGGGAAACAATATAAATTGTCACGTCATTGACATGTGACAACCCTACCTAAAGTTCCCACCTCTCACCACCGCTACCAGATCACGAATAGAGTCTGAACTCAGGAAATAAAACCATTTGTCAACTTGTCACTTGTAACAATGCTTTTTATTTTAGGTGAAAACTTCTTTGGCGGCGTTGCGCAGTTTTTTGGAATGGGTTAAAACTTCTAAACTCGCGTCAGGACACGTGACCTGATCGAAAATTTGTAAGACGGCGCAGGGCGCTTGCGCAAATGTTCCTGCTGTCACGTTTGTGTACGATAGCGCAATAAATTAATATTGTATTCTACCACATAAATGATAGTACTCTCATACTGATAATTAAAGCAATTCGTGTAAAATTATTCCCTAACCATTCCAAAATATCAAAAATGCACAACGTTAATATTTAAGTTTTCACTTCTGCCGGCACTCCCGGAATGCAACCAGCCTTTTTTTTTAAATTGCCAACACCTCAACTTTATTTATTGGTTTAGATTTTTTAATAATTACGTTTTGTAAAAATCTACACCCACTTTAAAATGGAATTTGGTGATTGTGCGA
This sequence comes from Calephelis virginiensis, assembly GCA_002245475.1. Taxonomy (NCBI): domain Eukaryota; kingdom Metazoa; phylum Arthropoda; class Insecta; order Lepidoptera; family Riodinidae; genus Calephelis; species Calephelis virginiensis. The sequence continues at coordinate 72,993 of NJDC01002504.1, forward strand.
GGGCAAACTCTAAATTGTATGCGTTTTGCAGATCGAAATGGTCATCGTATAATTTTACTGCCTCATCCATTTTAATCGCATCACTTTCGAATATCTAAAATTTTTGTTCAGATACGTTAAAACTTTATTTAGATCCATTGAATTTAATAAAGTGAATGTAATTTAGATTTAGAACTTTATATTTATACAACTATGTGAATATGGATGGAGGTACCCGAGGAGACATAGGTTGATATTCCACGATCAAATTGCTCGGATGTTATTCGAAGGTGGTGTCAAGAGTCCCCGAAACCTTCGTGTTTGTAAGAATAGGGTAATGAATGTCGAGGAAGCCAGGCAGGTCTGCCAGGATTTAGAGGGTTGGCACTCGACACTATCTGCTTATCCTCGTAGAGGACTTGGCGTGAAGATATGTATATTACATGTATATTCATAATTTAGAATTTGAATGATAAACGTTTCCATTCTCGATAGAAATGAGCTTGGAATAACATCAGGGTGGTATATTAGGCCTTCATAAGTTAGTATACCGACTATACATCCAAAAAACGATGTTGGTGAGCACGGAAGTTATAGAATGAAAAAGTACGTTCGAATCCGTATTCCCGGAGGTAAAACCAAAGCAACTGCGATGAGCCAAATGGGTATACTTAGTCCCACAATGTATAGGTGACAAGTATATCGCCAACCGGGTAATATTAAATGTCAGGCAGCTTTGTGTTTATGAGGATATTGAAAAGCACATTTTTATCGAATTATCCGACCCGGAAATTAAACCCGTGTCATGTAGTCAACTCTAAAACCGGAGACTTCAGAGGCGAGATATAAAATAATTTGAAATATATTAGGTTACAATATGTTGCGTACATTTGCGATATAAACATAAGTTATTTGCAACTGAGTTCAAAAAATATACACATTAAGTTAAAAGACGTTCTACACGGTTGTAAAGACGCCTTCCAAATTATGACCTTAAAGAAAACTTTGTATCGACCTTTTGATTATTGTTAATTTTGGGTTGAATCTACTTAAAGCTTACATCCGTCTAGAACCTTGATCCACTTGCCCATTTATAAAATAGATTTATCTCTTCCACGTGGAAATGATATTGATAGAAATGAATCATTGTTCAATTTGTATTCCAAAAATTAAATAAAATCGTTACTGTAATTTATAGATACGTTAATGAATTGTAAAAAGGTTTGCAAAACGTTTATATATCTGTTGCTGTTTGCGGTTTGTTTTTATCAATAACCATTCGTATATTATATTTTATTCTTACATTTAAAACTGCTTATTCATTCATATAATTGCAATCAAAGCTATTGATGAATTGTTGCAACACTTGGCACCGATTTTATAGACGACAGAAGCTTTTGTCCACAAATTTGCGTGGGAGTTCAGATATATCGCATTAATTTTTAAGTAACAAACAAAAAAATAAAGATTCTAAATATGAAATGGACAGACTAAAACGTTTTTTACCTGTTTTATATGCGTAAAGAAGCAAATGAAAATCCGTCTGTGGTATACATAATAAATTTCCTGGACAAGTAACTTAAATTGGATCTAACCCCAAAGCAAGAAAGTTATATGTTTGGGTTATTGGTGTTAGTCAACGGTTTATGTAATACTAGCTGCTACCTGCAGCTTCGCCCGCGTTTTCACAGAAACCCGGTGTGCGATCGGGATTAAAAATAGCCTATATGTTAATCCAGGTCACAATCTATCTGTCTTCCAAATTTCAGACAAATCCGTTCAGCCGTTCGAGCGTGAAAGAGTAACAAACATCCATACATCCATACTTACAAACTTTTGCATTTATAATATTAATAGGATAAATGTTACATCAATACTCAAAAAGGTACCGAAGTAAATTTATTAAGCAACTAGAACCGGAAAGGAAGACATCTAAATATTCATCACACAAATATCTGCCCCCATCGGGAATCGAACATCAATGTTGGTAACGGTGCGTTGCCAACTTGAGACCGGGATGTTAGGCCTCGAGCAAAAGTAAATTTACAGGCTACCATACTCTCCAAACCGGGAAACGTCATAGGCAAGCAATAACATTATGGCGGCAGTAACGCGGTGGTACCGATCCGGGTGAGTCGCTGCGAAACTCTACCACGTAGTAGGATGTCACGGTGTTAGTGACGGTAAGCATATGCTCGCCTTTTACGAGCCACCTGGCAGTAAAGCAGATGGTATATTCTGCAAAGGAGTCCAACACAGGGGAAAAAGTTTCCTTAAAGTATTATCAAAAGGTTATAGTCGGTAGATGTTCATGCAATACTTCAGGTCCCCCAATACTCTCACTCGAGTAACATCAAGACGATAGCGGAATTCTGTATAACTATTAATAATTTATTAATGTATACAGACCAGCTCTCTCCATTTTATGGAGCTCACGCCTCGCTGCGCAGAGCGTGGTGCATTCTGGAATTAATTACTCTGTGTCTTATAATTAACCGATTACGGCGAGGTAAATAGAGATTTTTATTTTCAACTACGTGAATCATATTCTATTATCTGTACCTTCTAGTAGGTCAAATGTTTGGCGTACATATGTATAGACGTTTAAAACTGGAGTGACTAGTCACTGGCGTATTTTTGGATAGAGAGTAGGTATAGGATATCCAGTATATGAGGCTTGAAATCCAGGATTCAGGTTGTCTATATTTGGCGAATATTTCTTGTTATTAAAATTATTGTTGCATGTTTACCTTTCAAGCAGATTCGCCTAATAACAATAATTAAATACAGGCCAGCTTTAGCCACCAAAGGAGTTAGAAATTCTTTCTTTTCTTTCTTTAGGTTTTGGCCTTACGTTAGTGTTTTGTCATTAGTCAAGCAGAAATTTGCATCAAATTTATATCAATTTTAATCAATTCTAATTAGTCATAAGTCGTCAGAAAGTCATGTCAGACTCTTGGGTAAAGCGGTGGCCTCATTACTCAAGCTCATGTAATAAGGTTTGGCGGCAACGAGGAAATACACCATACGCTAATTACTTCATGATTATTTCATTTGTGCACTTTTACTGAACAAAATTGTTCAAAATGCCACCAAAATTGACTAATTTCACTCAATATCAACACGAAACTCAATAAATATGAAAAAACTTCGACCATCTTTTCTCTCGATGGCGCCAAAACTCTAAAAATTCATTGCCAACATAAGGTTGGTATAATTACATAATTTACACTAGGTATCTTGGTAAACTAAAGGGGAAGTATCTTCAAACCAGGAGAAGGACATAGGGCACATAACAAGGAAAAACATTTTAATTTTTCCCACTCAATCTGAACGGGTAGAACGAAGTTCGCCGGAACAGCTAGTTAGTTGTTAATAACTTCATAAAATTGTTCGTTTGAAAATAAGATATGGGATTGTTAAAAAAATATATATCCCTAGGTACTTAGACATGGTTTACATCCCTTTCACCGTTGTGGAATTTATTACTAGCAGTGTTTCCGAAATTTTACAAATTGGGGACAAGAAAAGAGCTTATTCATTTTGAAAATGTTACTGCTGTACGTGGACGTCGTAGGTCACTCTCCGTCAGGAGAATCGCCGGCTCGTTTACCACCTATTCCATAAAGATATTGGAAGTCATGGTTCTTAAATAAAATATTCAAGTCAAAGACAAGTCACACAAATTAAATCGAACCCCAAAGTAAGCAAATTAAATGCTTGTGTTATTGGCGGTAGTAAACAATACTAGTACATATAAATCTTCAATAATCAATAAACACCCAGACCCGAAAAATGCAGACATCTAAATGGTCATCATACAAATGTCTGCCCCGCCGGAATTCGAACCCAATCCTCACGGTAGTTCGATATGTTTAGGCGTGTACGCAGCCACTCGACCAATAAGCGGTTCTTGTAAGACTAATAACCATGTGTCATATACACAGGAAAAAGACAATTGCTAGCACTGGAGTTGCAATCTGTGTTAATAATATCGAAAGTGCAAACAGTAAAATAAGATTTTGCATTGTCATTCTGACGGAAGTCATTCCAATCTTCTCACATATGTTGTGCTAAATGATTTTTTGTTTGAGTAGTTTTAAGTATGACTTATGACTTATCCTTAAAAACAATAAAAACAAAAAGAAATCGTGATAGTTAAACCGATTAGGTTTAAAATTAATGGAGAGGTAGATTACGACCGGGAGAAGGACGAGGGGTACATTTTATCCCGTACAACAGCCAGGAAACTAGGAAAAACGATTTTAATTTTTCCCATACAAACTAAACGGACGGAACGAAGTTCGGCGGAACAGCTAGTTTCATTATAAAAATCAATTTAAACATATTGTACTCTAAACGAATTTCAATGACTTCAAAATAGAGTTCTCAATTCGTATGTTTTTATATACTTGTTTGTAATAATGAATGGATTTTAAGATTGTCTCGTCGGACAAAGCCATTCTCTCATGGGTCCAATGTATAAGTTTTACAATAAACTTTCCGATTACATGAAGACCTTTCAATTAATAAGTTTAAAAAAAAAGTCTTTCGTATGCCACTAATCTGTTTTAATAACGGATAGTAGTATTTTGTACAATTTGTAAAATTGTAGAAAACTGTTGCTCGTTATCAAACAATTAACAAATATTCAGAGATATTTATCTTTGGATAAGTTAGAAAAATTGAATCTAACCCCAAAGTAAACAAATTATAGGTATACCTGTGTTACGGGTGTTAGTCAACGATAATAATACCAAAGAATACTTAAATAGATACCAGAATAAATATAATAAACACCCAGACCCGGAAATGCAGACATCTAAATGATTATTACATAAGTGCTTGCCACCGTAGGGAATCGAACCCGCGCCCGAGGTTGGTCAGTGTAGTTAGGCGTGTACGTTAGTAACTCGACCAAGGAGGCGGTCAATCTACGTTATTGACGTGGAGGAATATATTACCTGACTTACCTTCAAGAAAAGAGCGTACTCATTCCTTAAAGGTCGGCAACGCATCTGTGATACTCCTGGTGTTGCGGATGTCCGTGGGCGGAGGTGATCACTTTCCATCAGGTGACCCACTTGCTCGTTTGTCTCTTCTTCTATAAAAAAAGTGTTTATCATGATGTTAACCTGTATCCTTATAGGAACAACGAAGATCTTCATGAGGTAATAGGTAGACTTTTTGTTTTACTGTTGGCGAATAAATATATTTGTAAAATGTTATTTGAAGCCAAATTTTCTTTAGGAAATCTAGAAAAACTTTCTTTATGCACTTATTGTGACGGGTAAAAAAAAGTTGAACTCGTGTCAGGACACGTGATCTGATCGAAAATTCGTAAGGCAAAGGGTGAGTGAAACTACTCTGTTTTGCCGGACAGTTTATCTTTTTAAATTGATACTAGCTGCCTGTTCCGGCTTCGCTCGGATAGTAATTTTTTTGATCATAAATTGAGATATCAGCTATCCTATCTTTCAAGTTGGATCAAACTGCACACGGTGTGCAAATTTGATTGAAATCGGTTAAGTAGTTTAGGAGTCCTTCGCGGACAAACGACGTGACACGTAATTTATATATATTAAGATTATATTTTGCCACATAAATGGTAGTACTTTTATACTGATAATTCAACAACTGATATAGCAATTCGTGCAAATGATTTACTAGCCATTCCAAAATATACAAACACGTAACATAATTATTTATGTATGTAGGTAAAACATGTAGGTCAGTTTTTTTAAAAATTGGTCCTTCTAAAAATCTTTTAGCGAATTAGCCATTTTAAGAATTAGTCTTTTAACGAATAAGTCAGTTGAAGAATTAGTCCTTTTACGAATTGGTGATTTTCCGAATTAGGCGTTTTCAGAACGCTAGGCATTTTAAGAATTAGGCATATATCGACTAAGCCAAAAATACGCAACGTTAATATTCAAGTATCATTCACTCATTTCATTCATTCCTACCGGCACTCCCTGTGGGCAACCCGTTGATTTTTTTAAGGCATATAGTATTTTCATTTCGGTAATGTAAGCATAAAAATAATTTAATATCATTTTTGCTACAAACTGTAGGTAACTTTACCTATTTTTTATGAAAATGCAGAACAAAAAAGCAGTCTGATTTCCTGTGATTAGAAATACACATCACCTATGTACGTTAAAGATAGTCAAGCTTTGCCAAACAAAGGTGTAAAGCGTCTTGTATAAGTCTTTATTGGCTGCCCTACCGTCTAGACTAAAATGACGGATGGTTGTCACAAACCTACCATCTCATAACTTCTTGCTTGATATTAAGCAATTACTTAAACTTTACATTTCTGCCGCATGTTGGCAACACACCATTACTTTTGATATCTAAGCGCAACGCGTATCACCACGGAATTTGTAATTTAAGCGCAGTAAAACTGCAAAAATCTACTTCGATTTCAATAAGTTCATCTAAATACACAAAAATTAAGTATTTTTGAGTACTCTCTTTTAAATACATAAAAAGTTTTTAGAATAGGTTCAAAAATGACGGAGAACTTGATTGAAATAAAAAAAATTAAAGTCGAATAATACTAACTTCCATTTTAAAAAAAATCTATGAAACACAAATCAGGAGATCCGTCTGTATTTGCCATCCAATACTATAAAAAGCGTATTTGTAAGAGCTCGTTAAACAATTGTAAGAAGTAATGATTATTAAAAGCAGTTGTCTGCACCCTACCTAAAATGTAATGAGTGCTGTCAATCCAAATAGTTTCTTCGGTGGAGGAAAACGTTCATACGATGCACGCGAGACGAGCGAGAACAAATGTACCGTAATATAGTGACATAAGAACGTGTAGAACTGGCCCCAACACCAAATATAGTGGAGCTGATTGTCGAGTGCCGCGATTACGGATAAGGTATTTTATGATATCTATGAACTGGTTGCACTCCGTTGAGATTGAGTTTTCAGTTGTTATTTACTAGTTGTCGTGTGAATTATTTGAAGTGTTTTAAAGGCGATTGAGTATTTGCTGTAAAAGTTTGCTGTTTTTATTTCAGTTGCTATACTGTATAGTGCATAATAAATATTTATAAACAGTTTAAATGTATATTTTTATTAATGTATGAATTGTGTATTGAAGTTTGCGTATATTTTTAACCGATTCTAAAAAAGGAGGTTGTCATTTCGACTGTATTTTTCATCGTTTGTTGTCATGCCAACTCGGCCACTAACGAACTGGTATTGATTGTTCTTTTTTTAAAATATAGTTCACATGGTGTTAAACATGCTACTGGTTTTAAGTTATATCATCATTTTCAGTGATAATGATAATATCGTAAACATTGATGAACATTTATACATTACAAAGTATAACTAAAAACCGCTAGTGGAAAGTTGATAAAATTTATGTTGAACTACTATGGAATCATCAAAAAAAAATCGCATTGTGGTGACAGAATAGCTTTTTTTAATTTTTTTGTTTATTTAAATTCAATGGTTACGTCATTAAAGGTGCAACATAAACTCATATGAATTTTTCAGTAGCAGTCACTTTTTTGCACTTAAACTGAGCTTAAATTGTTATTTGTGACTAACTTAACAAATTTGTTGAAACCCCTTGAAACATATATAAAGTTAATTTTATCTAAGAATATTTAAAATTAAAAATATGCGTTAATTTTAAATTAAATTCATAAACATAACTGAGAACCTAAAATAAATAAATAAATATGCCTGGACAAGTTACACAAATTGAATCTAATCATAAAAGTAAATAAATTATATGCTTGTGTTATTTGTGTTAGAGTGTAGAAACTGAAATAGGTATTAGAATAAATTTAATTAATACCCAGACTTAGAAAATTATACATAAAGTTCTCAAGCTAAACGTGACCGTTCTCGTGAACGAAAGCCGGAAAATTGACATTCATGACGTAAGTGTTAACGTGAACATTGTCAGTATTTGGAGTTAAGACTTTTGAGACATTTTTAAATGTATCGTAAAGCTTAGATTTGAAAACCAGTTTGATGTGGGCAGCAATGTCTATAAATCTTAAGCATTAGAGTAAGTTTCGCGTGAATGATAGCGTAAACATTTTGCGTAAAGATAGCATAAGCATTAACACCATTGGCGTTAGTGTTAGATCTAGATTATTGGCAAACATTTAGAATTTAGATATACTTTAAGACAGTGACGTAAGTACTTGTAGAACTTAAAGTAACACCAAATGTATTGGAGCTGATAAAAGCCCGAGTATCTTGATTGCCGACACCGTATTTTATGATATCTTTGCACTGATTGCATTTTGTATCGATTGAGTTTTCAGCTGCTATTTACTTACTGTTACTTGTGCGATATTCTGACTGTAAAATGTTACGGTAAGATATATGTAACGCCCTAATTGTATCTCGTATGTTGAAGTGTGTCACAAACCGTTGCGACATGAATATAGATTTCGATCTGTCTAATTTATTCATAGCTCTATTTTTGTAATTTTGTAGTGGCGTTTCCACACTATCGTTTTTAAATTGAGGTAAATTAATAATTTCTGGGAATTAACGATTTTAATATTTATTATTTACAACTACATTTTTCTAATTATACTGTTCTTATGTCAAGATTGAATTTCAATTAATTTGAGATTTAAAGTTCTTTACAAAACGCCGGGAGGGCTAATTCAATAGTGTGGATTTGGTAAAATGATATCGTCATTAATAATCATAATCTTTTGATTTGCATTCATCGTTAATCCACTCTATTAATTAATAATATTATAATCGCTACCAATACCATATTTTATAAACATTCCATTAATCACTCTAGTTTTGAATACTAAAATTTCTATATTAGATTCAATCCGTTATATGATATACCTATAACTAAAAATGTATATTCGTGGTCTTGTTTTAGTTTAGATCAGATATATTGACTTGAAAATGTTTAAATTCTATCACATTAACGTTATCACGTTGTTCACGTTGTAATAATTATTTCAGCTATGGTCTGCGCTTTAACCAAATATTTTGATTTTGATTGGCAAACGTTACTTTATAAATAAATCGGGTCTACCCGACATTGCAATATAAGACTTTACTCCTTGTTTTAAGATTCGACTTTGCTAGCACATTGATATCAGTGCGTCTTCTGTAGGTAATACTATTACTCAGTGGTAGCAGCGATGGCTAACTTTCACAACAGAAGTGACTCGTAACATATAGGTCTGTCAATTATTTGTCAGATTCTTCTAACATCGGTCTCAGTGTCGTCTATCTCTAAACACACAAAACATTATATTTACCATGAAGCTATAATAATGAGGAGTATCCTGACAAAGACCTGATAGCATTTCCAAATGCTGCTGATTCATTCTAATGTACTGACCTTTCTTTCATTTTGACTAAATAAATTGATATCGCAAGACTCTCAGATAAGGTTATTGTTAGGAGAATAAGGACAAATAAGGTTATTGTTAGGAGTGCAGCTTCCAGTAGTAATATAGTTCCATGATCTCTATACGCTACAGCATTTTTCTGTGTCGAATAATAAAATCGGGTTGAGAATTAAACATTAAAAAACGTCAGTAATACGCGCTTATTTAAGTTTGAAATTATAAATACCTTCTCTGCTTGAAATAAGTCTATGGTCAGTCAGCGGACCGCTACATATGGAATTAAAAATGTAACGGCAGCGCGATCTTATAAACAATTGTTCCGATTTTCCTCGGAAATTAATACAACATGGCCGTCATTATCGAATGGACGTATGTTTGAAGAATCTTTTTTGTGTACTAAGACAGCAAGTAGGAAAGTGGTTTTTACCACTTTACTTTAGTTGTTACCACTACCACAAGAGGCAGCTTTCGTCTGTTGGTACCATGAATGTTACTGGAGCTTCACTGCCTTTCGGACGGAATCTTATGCCACATGAAGAAGTCTATTGGCAAAGCTATCTAATAGTTTAAGTTTTAGCCCCGATGATACTCTGAAAAGTGAAAACGGTATTCTCATTAAATAGAAATAAATTAGGTATAAGTGATATGTAATACAGTACAAGGGTTTTTTATTTAATAATGCTGCTAATCCGTCCTCTAGCACAAAATGCAGTTATAGCGAGCACAGACGGTCAGAACGAATAAGTAGGCATGGATACCAATATGGCCAATATGCAATATATCTGTAACACCTTGTCATCGCGTCATAAGCGGTGTGTATTTTTTTTAATATTCCGGAACCGCATTTTTTTAAAAAATATTATTAACACTCTAAATCCCTATAATCCTGAAGCCCCGGGGTGGCCAACAAAAAATAAAAAATGTGTTTTTAATCCTATCCTATTAATATTATAAATGCGAAAGTTTGTATGATTATTTGTTTGTTTGTTACTCCTCAACGTAAAAACTGCTTAACCGATTTAATGAAATTTGGCACACATATAGAGGGTAACTTGTATTAACACAGGATAGTTTTTATCCCGAAAAATGTTCCCGTGAGACCAGTAACCACTCGGGCAACAGCTAGTTTTATAATAAAAGTCACGTTGCCTGATATTTAATATGTGCTCGGTTGCCGATATGCTTGTGGTACTTAGTGTTTTCGGCTCTGCCTACTTCTTCGGGGATAAGGACGTGAAGATAGTTTTTTATTAACTATATGATAGCATTCATATGTGTGTTTCATTCCTATAAAACGGAATTATTACTTTATTTATTCCCAAAGA
>NJDC01002504.1:85621-116359 GCA_002245475.1 Calephelis virginiensis
CGTTCCATCCGGGTGTCCCTTGACACCTCTCAACTGTTTTCTGTTTTTTTTTTATTTTTATTGGTTAAAGACCGAGCTATTTTGAAAGTTTCAATTGTTTTTGGTATTGGCGTTGGCATGTGCCGTTAATCATTATTCAAGTTATATTTGCATCAAGTTCATATAACAAAAATGGACTTATTTTTTTAAATTATTTACAAGCTAGTACAAATAGTCGTCAGGATACGGGTAAAACGTTGGCTTCCTTACTCAAACTTATTTAGTGAGATCTGGCGTCAAAGAAGAATTAATACGCGACACACTAATTTCTTCATGAATACTTTACTTGTGAACTTTAATTGAACAAAATTGATTAATTTTACTCAATTATTACACGAAATTCATAATTTACGGAAAACCGGCAGCTATTTTCTCTCTTGCTGGCGCCAGAAATCTACGGATTTCCTAAATATGATAAACACTCGTCACCTGTACATATCAAACATGTTAATGGAGCTCTTTTATGTCTAAGCTCTTAAGGGGTCTTTCTACTCTGGCCGTCAAACCAGAACGCGACAATGGTAAGCAATATCATCAGACTTTAAAAGAAGGTAACACGACCTATCTAGGCTAGTTGTGTCAGGATTATTCCGATAGTCTGACTGACTGTAGTAGTGGAACAATCCAATCTTCAGAATTATAGATTACTAGCTGCTACCTGCGGCTTCGCCCGCGTTTTCACAGAAACCCGGTGTGCGATCGGGATTAAAAAGCCTATATGTTAATCCAGGTCACAATCTATCTGTCTTCCAAATTTCAGACAAATCCGTTCAGCCATTCGAGCGTGAAAGAGTAACAAACATCCATACATTTATACTTACAAACTTTCGCATTTATAATATTAATAGGATTTCATTGACAAACGGTGGAGATATCATACTCTTGGCACAACTTGCTGTGAGAATCCTGGCCTTATTTATTCCAGCCGCTGTAACGTTACTGTTAGTATTATCGCTGCATTTTTGAGAGCTGAGAAGCTATTAAATTCATTCAAAATATAAAACGTTTCTGACTGAAAAGGCGTCATTAATTGCGACCGATACTAAAAGTACAGGTTCTGTACCAGTACTTAGCGGTTCTTGCCATTTCGATAGCTGGGTACCACTTCCATTGTGCCTACATGTGCCTATTAGCATCTATAAATACCTGTACCTAGTTTTGACTGACGAAAAAATATTAGGTAACATATTTTATGGTACCGGTGATGTTGAACCAGTACCGGTATAACACAAACCAATATTATGAGTACTAGGTCTTACAGGTACTAACACAGATAACACCTGTGGTACCGGTATCGATCCAAGGCTAATAGTACCTACCGGTTCTCAAAAATAACGGTACTATTTCAAGCCCATGGTGCCATACAAAAAATTTCTACCAGAAAATCTGTTTGCTCGTCTTCAAACACTTTAAATAATAATATCAGAAAGATTTCTTAATCTGTTTTTAGATTGTGTTACACAAAATGTTAAAATCTTTAATTAATCAGTCATGGTGTATACTACTCTATATTTATTCCGTTATTTAGTTTTTCACTTTAACTATGAATATTCATTCAAGAGATTTACTAATTTTAATTAACCTTAACATTTGTAAAATAATTTCTACTATTGTTCAGTTAAGTATATGTTTATGTGAGTTTTAAAGAATTGTTCAATTAAAATTAAAAAATAGTGTAAACTAAAACTTTTTTAGTTTTTAAGGTGAAATAAATGTGTTCTATATACATATATATAAATTATGGGTACATCAAAAACGAGAGAAAGAGGAGGAAGACTTTTTTCCCATGTTGGTCTGGGCTCCTTTGCAGAATAGAGTAGAATACCGTGACATCTGACTAGGTGGTAGAGTTTCGTAGCGACTCACCTGGATTGGTACCACCGCCTTACCTATTCCTGCCACCATAACGTCATGACGTGTTCCGGTTCGGAGGGTAAGGTAGCCGGTAAACTTAATTTTGCTTGAAGCCTAAGATCCCGGTCTCAGTTTGGCAACGCACCATTACCACCTTTGGTGTCTCTAGGCGGCGTGAATTTCTTACCATCAGGAAATCCGTCTGCTTGTTTGCCTTCCAATTTCATAAAAAAAGACAGGTTTTCCGTAGGAATTGCTTAAAATTACTTCACATTACTGATAAACTTTAAAAATAGTTGGGTGATTAGTGTTTCGGATCATACATTTAACGATAAAGTGCTAACAGAGAAAGCGAAAGAAGATAGAAAGAGATACCATCAAAAATATTTGAGTATGTTGGCAAATGAGTTAAATGCTTGTAATTTCATCTAAAGCACATCTTTATATTTCAAACTGTTCATTTTAGCAATTTTTTTTAACAGGACCAATCAAAACAAGAGCATTAATTAATGTCGTTGTTTGACTAGTTTAGAAAGGTAAAATAAATAAATAATAATAAATAAATGTCCTTAGATAAGTTAAGCAAATTATATATGTTATGGGTGTTAGTCAACGAGTCTAATACATAGAAATACTTAAATAGATACAAGAATAAATTTAATAAATTAATGGTGTAAACTCGCGTGCCACTTTTATATAAAATATTCTCAAACGACACATTTTAATTTGTATTTATAAGATTTTTCATGTGAAAATTATATTCTCTTTTGTATAATCTACAGCTTTTCGACGTTTATGTTGATACAAAACATTTAATGTCGAGTTAAATCAAGTCTTCTATTGTACTGTATAAAAGATATAAAAAAAACAACTTATTTTTATGTAACGTTTACTTATTTTACGTTTACGTTAAACGTAAAATTTACGTCTACTATTAATCAGTTACTACTTTTATTCATAGTTAGCATAAATTAATGCTTCTAAAAATTTAAAGGATGGCGGGAAAAGCCATAATTTCACAAAAAGGGTCATGGGAAAATTTTAATAGCCAAGAAAGTTATTATAAAACCCATAAAATTTAAACAATGTCACATACATATTTCAACAGCTGTGCCCTATGTGTAAGTTTATTTTTTTTGGGTATACGATAGCGAAGAAACACCGCCTTTATCGCAAACAAATAGACAACTGCTTATTTAAACACCGAAACTGGCATATTACCAATAACATTCCATACATTAATGAAGTAACAGCGTGTCATTGGTCGGAAATCCAATTTTTGATAGTGTTTTGTGAAAATAAGTTCAATGAGTGTTTAATTTTTTTTGTAGATACATGATTAGGCTCTCCCGATTGTACGACCGCTTGAGTACACCACAGCAATGGTGCGCCGATTACCTCAACCTTCTGCTCGGAAGATAACAATGACCAGCACTGAAGTTATGACGGCGTTCCAAGGGACGATGTTGTAATCACCAACATTTATTGAACCCGCTCGTTGGTCGAGGGGTATGCGTACATGCTTAAATTCTCCTACTAGCCGCAAAAATCAGGTTTGATTCCCGACGGGTTTAAATGTTTTTTTTATCATGTTATCATACAAATACCTACTGTATTTTCGAATCTGGGTGTTTATTAAATTTATTCCAGTTGGTTTAGTTTCTATTTATCAGGATTGTTGACTAACACCCATAACACATATAACTTGCACACTTTGGGGTTAGATTCAATTTGTCGAGGACTAGGTATTTATTTATTTTTGATTAACTCCATTTTATAGCTTTCATAAGCTAACTATGATAATATTTATAGTTTTGACGATAAATAGAACCAAAACTTTTGATGCTGTCAGACTCGACTAAAACTAAATCTTTAATACACTTTTAAGTAAAAAAAAACCTAGACAAATTACACAAATTAATCAAACCCTTAGGCAAAGTATTTGTTTCTGTTGTGGGTATTACACAACGATTAAAACACATCGAAATGCTTAAATAGTATACCAGTATAAATATTAAACAATTGGTCTCAGAAATACAGGAACTAAGCCTAGCGGTCGGTCGTTGTTAAAAATGACAGTTTTCTATACAAACTTTCAACAGCTATTTCACCCCATTTCCAAAATTCCGCTCTTAGAGGATGTCTACTTAATAAAACACCTCTACCTACCAAATTTCATGGTTGTAACTCTTAACAGTTTTTGCTCTACGATAATAAATCAGTCAGTCAGGAGATGTTATTTTATAAGTATAGATCAATGTATATATTATGTGAAATTTATGACACTACTACAAATGTATGTATCTCATCTGTAGATATAAATCCCATTTCTGAATCAATGAAGACAAGTTGTTAGTACCCATTGGTAGAACTATCCCATAGTAGTTGTAAGAGTTATTTAAATGTCAGTCATCTCAACAATTGTGCTATTTAAGCAGACTCGTATACAAAGTAAATAAATACAAGTGTTGAATGTACTCGTATTATTTTAAAACTAACAGCTAGAGTATCATCAAAGTATTTTCTTTTCTAAGCATAAGTGTAATTGTAGCACATTAGTATTTCTGTTATTTAAAGTGTCTAATTCTTTTTACTGATTCGGCAAAAATCACTTAAAATTTATGGATTTTAAAAGTACAAAATTAAATTATCACGTATGTGGTTTAGCGGTCCAGGTGTTGGAGTTGACGTCATGAGGTTCCGGGTTCGGTTCCCGGTCGGGCAACGAAAAGAAAATTTGTTTTGTCTATTTTTTTATTAAAAAAGAAAAAAAATGTTGGTCGGGACTGGACATATGCCCGATTGGCAATAGTTTTACTACCTATCATATTGTGGGATTTAGTATCTTTGGCTAGGCGTGGGAGCCCTGGTTGTGCCTCTGCCTACCTCTTCGGGGACATGGGCTTGAAGATACTTCTAAAAATTAAAAAAAGCAAATTTAATATATGATTAAGAATATCAACTTTCATGTTTAAAAACTGCCGTCTTAATAATAAACACGGACTAAGTACTCCAAGGTTCAACCTGGTCTTTATTTCAATGTAATACAGACTATTATTAACTAATATAACTGATTTTTTCTCCTAAGTTAGCCTAAGTTTATTAATTAGAAGCTTAATGTGGTAGCTAAACCCCTTATTTAAGTTTGAAACATATTTAAGAATATGGGGCAAAAGTTCAGTTCCAGGACGTAGTACGTAACCCTCACAACATTTGTCTTGTAGTTTGTACTAAAGAAGTACAAAAAAATATAAAATGTTTCGGATGTTTTCGAGTAATTAGTCGTAACTCTTTTTTGAAATACTTAAGTATCATGCAATCATATACAATATTTTTACATTATGTACATAAATCTGTTATGATTTCTTGATATTGTTACCACAGTTTTATTGATTTTTCAAGTAGATTTTCTTGTTTTAATTAGATTTAATTTCTGAAGTTGCGCACTTTTTTTGGAATGAGTAAAAACTTCTAAACTAAAAGACGAAAATTCGTAAGACGGCGCAGTGTTCGTGTTGTCATGTTTGTGTATGATAGCGCAATAAATGAATATTGCATTTTACCACATGAATAATAGCACTTTCATACTGATAATTAAAACAATTCATGAAAAATTATTCCCTAACCATTCCAAAATATCAAAAATGCACAATGTTAATATTCAAGTTTTCACTTCTGCCGGCACTCCCGGAGTGCAAATTTTTTTTTATATTTTATCATGTGTGAGAAGTTAGTCCCTTAATAAATGTTTTCTTTATTTTTGACTTGAGATAAACATTTCTTTAGTAAATAATTCATCGAGTCACCCACTTTCAAATGAAATTAGACTTTGTTGGTAGGAATAAAGGCTAGTGGATAAAGTGGATGCTTTATGTCCTGTCTTCTGTACCACATCTTTTCTCCGTCGCATTATTATTGTATTTTTGTTGTTTATTGTATTTTATTGCATATAAGATTTAATATCATAATGCCTATGTAATACTAATAGTAGGTAAGAATATGATGGAGATTTAGATAGAGATATGAAGTATGTAATTGACAATATAAATCATGTTTTTTATAATCGATGATAAATTGTACAGCGAAAAATGTAATTGATGATGGATCGGTGTCTGGGCATTAAAATTGTAATTGATTTGTATAACGTGGGTATGAAATCTGTGGTCGATAACAAAATTATTGATTGTGTTTGTTCTTTCGACGATTTAATAATAGATATAATACTCGACCGACTCGTTGGTCGAGTGGCTAGCGTACACGCCTAACTACATCGACCAACTGCGACGCTCGGGTTCGATTCCCGACGGGGGCAAGCATTTGTGTGATGAACATTTAGACGAGCATTTCCGGGTCTGGGTGTTTATTAAATTTATTCTGGTATATATTTACATATTTCTATGTATTAGTATCATTGACAAACACCCATAACACAAACATATAATTTGTTTACTTTTGGGTTAGACTCAATTTGTGTAACTTGTCTAGGGATATTTATTTATTTAAAGTTACTTGGAAGAAATAAATTAATATAGCTCGTATTTCTAAATGAAGAAACACTTGTACTGCTTTATGTATCATTTATAATTTATTATTTTATAAATAACCTTAGAAATATAAACATTTGGAAGTTTTGCTAAGCGTCGACGATGGAAAATGAATGAATCTAACCCCAAAGTAAGCAAATGATAAGCCTATTTTATGGGTGTTAGTCAACGATACCAATACATAGAAATACTTAATTAGATACCAGAATAAATTTAATAAACATCCAGACTTGGAAATTCAGACAACTAAATGTTTGCCTGCCCCCGTTGAAAATCGAACCCTAATCTAGTGGTTGGTCGGTGGAGTTAGGCGTATACACTGTCCTCAAGACCAACGAGTTAGTCAACGACTTAATAGGTATCACTTTTACTATTCAGAATAGCAATGCTTTTAAATCATTTTACGGTGATATACTTCCGTCTGCAACTACTTCAAATGTTTACATTTTTTGTTAACATAAGGGCATGTTAGAATTGTTTCAACTAATCTACTAATATTTTGATGATTCACCTTCTGATTATAATAACCTTTACACAAGTATTCCGCAAGGAGAAATACTCTCACCATTGCTTTTCTATGCATTTATAAACAAAATCATATGAATGATATCTTAAATTTTTACTTTTATGCAAGCAAGCAGAAAGTTTACCATCATTTTAGAGTTGCTATTGTGGTAAGTGTTGTAATGATTGAATGCTAATTTATTTGAAGGATAAAGAATAAATACCTATTTTTTAAAAAGACACAATTTCCAAAAAACCTTATGGATATATAATAGTGTGAGTGCTAATAAGCATAATCTACATAAATAATTTTGATTTTGAAATAAACCACAAATGATTGAAACCTGCGTTAACCTATTAAAATCAAAAGTTTTGATATTTGGTTCTCTGCATGACAGTTTGAAAGGATGGTTATTTTCTGACACATGATTATTTCCAATTTTAAAAGTTTTTAACCTTCGTTTAGATTTATATTATATTATAAACTAAATTCTGTCTTAACGAATTCGCTATATCTACGCAGTATTGCCATATATCTATGACTTATTCTGGCGCTCCCGTAGCATCACCTCCCGTTAGATTTGTACGCCTTACAAAACGGTCACTTATAGTGGTAGGGGAGCCCAAGAGGGGATTTTTGCAGTGACTCAGGCATGCATGTAGAGTTTTCCGTCCATTTTTTTAATGTTTAAGTGCGCGGATTTGCCGCAAGCCAATAAGAGCATGTTTAACTTTTCTGATGATTTGAACAAGATGTAAGGGTGTAGGAGGGTCATACTTTCAAAAACTAAATCATCTCTGTTCATTGTCCATTAGAGCTAATTGTCTGATTAACATATTTCTGTCATCAGAGATATGTTAGGCAAATATCCACATTATTTTTAATTTGATTTGATGAGCTCGCCGATGAACAAGTGACTAATTGTTCTTATAACGTCTAGGCGCTCAACGCACCGCTAATAAAAAAAAACCTCACATGACCTTTATGAATCTCCACTACTGAATCGACAAAGTCCAATAGGTTTCCATGACGCTTAAGCTTATACTTTAAACACATTTAGCATCGCGGGCTCCCTTACTATAGTAATTGCTTTCCCGTGACCGTATCGTTTGAAACCGTCATATACCCAGCCGCCCGCACCATCCAAGTTTGATCGTTCTATACCCAACTATAGCAAAGTTACAAAGTCTCTGTCTAACACTTTAACAGTCTTACTCCAAAAAAATAAACATTCGTTGAACACATGTTTTACTAAACACTGTCTAAAATTATTGGATTCTCAGAAAGTAACATGTATTCACGTCATCCGCGTGTAACATGTCATTGGTGTGATGTCTATTTTAGCAGGTGTTTAGTTAAACAGGCGTGTAATTTTTTTTCATGATAAGGCGGTAGCAGTTAGTTACCTTGTTCTGTCGTACTGTCCAAACTACTTAACCGGTTTTGATGAATGAGGATTAAATGGATTTGTGTTCCATGTTAAATAGGCTACATTTAACAAGTAATAATCTTAGAATTTTATACTGTATGGAGGGGTTATAATCTAATAAAAGATAAGAACTTTATGTGAAATGTTTCATATAATATTTATTACTGTATGGTTTTAATATATTATAATCAAAGCTACTAAAAATAACTTGTCATCGGGATACAAGGTGGTATGTATCACTTTGTCCTAATAAGATACTTGTGTCAAATTTTATGACTTTCGGTCTAGTTATTTAGCCGTATTACAGTAAAAAAATTACAAGTGCATATTTCAATACAAAAAAACAGTTGCGATGTTATTCAGTTCGCTTAAAAACAAACGATATTTCAAAGAATTTTAAAAAAATATTCATAAGCTTTGTTTGGTATGCGGATGTAAAATCCACCCTCGCCATTCGTCAGTATTCGTCATTGCCTTGATTATTAAGGTTAGATTTTCTACTTCCATCGAAACATTGTAATAAACATAATATCTAACTTATTTTAGAATAATTTTCAAACCTGTAACTTTCTATAAACAGATTTAGGACAAACGTGAGCTCTACGTATTTATTTATTATACCACGACGTATTTTTGTCACCGAAGTATTCGTGAAATCAATTTCAAGCTTCAAGATAGCGAGACGGCAGCAAGCGTTGCAATTATTGCTTTTATTATCCGATATTCTGAATTTTCTAAATACCTCGGATAGTTGATTTTTAGACAATTGGACTCGGACGGGATTTTCGTTAAAATATTCCAAGTTAAAAATAAAAACCTTATCGTCTTTTAAAAATTAAAAAACTCGTTAACCACGTGTTTTACTAAGCACTGATATAGATTCCTAACCAATAATATACTGCCACGTCATTCATGTGGAGCAAGCTATTGGGTGGATTTAAATTTTAGATAGTGTTTAGATAAACAGCTGTCTGATTTTTTTGTGTTAGGGCGGTTATTTTTTACTCCCTTGTTCTAAATATACCTTAGGAGTTTTATATAAATGAGTAACTCCACGCTTGTATCCACACAAAAGTAAGCAGAGATACAACCAGAGCACCCACGACTAGCCGAAGACACTAAGTCCTATAGTGTGATAAGGTGCCAAACATATTGCTGTCTATTAAAAAGTATCTGTACACCCGTATCCTCGAAGACGTAGGCAGAAAAACAACCAGGGAAACCACGACTAGCCGAATACGCTAATTACAATAATGTGATAAGATGCCAAACCTATTGCGATCTGACGAGATAAATATTTATTTGATGCTGGACTACGGAGATCGAACTCGGGACCTCTTGAAGTCATGTCCAACAGCGGATCGCTAGACCACAGAGGCGATATTTTTGTCTATTAAAAAATTAAAAAAAAACAGCGGGTTGCACTCAGGGAGTGCCGGCAGAAGTGAAAACTTGAATATTAACGTTGTGCATTTTTAATATTTTGGAATAGTTAGGGAATAATTTTGCACGAATTGTTTTAATTATCAGTATGAAAGTACTATCATTTATAAGGTAGAATACAATATTCATTTAATGCGCAATCGTACACAAACATGACAACAAGAACATTCGCGCAAGCGCCCTGCGCTGTCTTACGAATTTTCGATCAGGTCACGTGTCCTGACGCGAGTTTAGTTTTTACCCATTCCTAAAAAGTGCGCAACGCCGCTAAAGAAGTTTTCACTTTAAAAAACATAGTTTGTTTTTTTACTTTTTATTTAATGAAATTAATTTATTTTATTTCTATTGTTACAGGTGAACACTAAGGGAGTGATTAAGTGTCGTGACGCAAAGGATATGTTTAGTGACGATAAAGAAATAAGAAAAGAACGTAGGTGACAATTGTTCTCATGTTAGTGTGTTTAATTAAACAATGACCTTCTGGAGAACGAAGAATACAAGTCGTCGGAAACCTAGTGATTGGTAAGTTTTTTTTATCGTATCAGGTACCGTTTCGCTGATTGAGGATGCTGGGTGTTTGTTTGATATCAACAGCTACTGCATAATGTTTTACGCTCCGATAGTGGCGCAGTCTGCCGGATCCAATGTAAAACATTATACAATTAATGACTACTAACAAATAAAAAAATAACTAGAAAACATTTTCTAGTGGACCAAATTGCGAATCTAAACCATTCTCGTATCCCCTCGAACACACACATTTTTCTAATCAAAATCGCTCCAGCCATCAAGCGGAGTTCAGTGACATACATACCTACACACACAAGAAACATAAATATAAATATTTTTTAATTATTCCTATGTAATAGTTGACAAATACCCAGAACATAACAATGTATTTGGCTTACGAGGGTTATATCATTAGCCTCATTAATTAATTATCTTTATATATTACTAGCTGAGACGAACAGACGTTGTATTGTCTTAACTATGAATACTGTTTTTTTGTTTATATGATCCTTCTCCTGACAATAAGTAACACAACAATAAAGCATTAGTTAAATCGGTCCGTCTGTTTACGCATGATGCGATGACCAAGAAAAACGAGGATTTTTTTTTTTATATAAGATATAAGTTACTATGGCTATTTTCCTCTCGATTCGGCAAAATCTCACTCAATTATACTACCTATAAGGTTTTGACCGCCTCGTTGATCGAGTGGCTAGCGTACACGCCTAACTACATCGACTAACCGCGAGACTAGCGTTCGATTCCCGACGGGGGCAGACATTTGTGTGATAAACATTTAGATATCTGCATTTCCAGTTCTGGATGTTCATTTGATTTATTATTATATATCTTCAATTAGGTATTTCTATGTATTAGAATCGTTGACTAACACCCGTAACACGAGCATAAAATTTGCTTACTTTGGGATTAGATTCAATTTGTGTAATTGATCCTGGGATATTTGTTTATTCATTATGATTTATTTATCAACAGAAAACAATTACTTTAAAACGTAATACCATGCAAATTGCACAGTATTGCATAATGGTGTTGTTCCTTTGCAGAATAGACCATTTGCCTTCTTGCCAGGCAGCTAGTAAAAGGCGAGCATTGGCTTACCGTCACTAACATCGTGACATTTGACTAGGTGGCAGAGTCTCGCAGCGACACTGTCGGATTGGTACCACCGCCTTACCTATTCCTGTCGCCATAACGTCAGCACTTGCCGTTGACGTGTTCCAGTTCGGAGTTTATGGTAGCCGGTAAACTCACTTTTGCTCGAGGCCTAACATCCCGGCCTCAGGTTGGTAACGCACTATCTTTCGCGGCGTTAATTACTTTTTATTGGTGTAACAATCGTAGATATATTATTATCTGTGATTAGTCATTAATTGTTATCTATGTGTCTGAGTCTGCTAGCCCAGCGCTGATACAAATATGAGAGCTGGCATCTATTAGAGATATCTAAAAGTAGACCTAAATAAAGACACGTAACTAAGTCTAAAGGTTTTCTGATTATCGCTCCACCACTTGGCCACTCGAAAATCCAGTTCCATCCCCAGTTACAAACTACAAAATCAGGAAATGCGTCTGCTTGTTTGCCTTCCAAAATTATAAAAAAAATACTACTGTAATGTACAGTAAACTACTTCTAGGCTATGGTCGCCGTGTTAAAGTATAGAAGTAGTTTATTATACATTTTTCGTAACAGAAACAAGAGTAAGAGGAAGAAAACAGTAACGAGAGCGTGACATTTGATTTTGAATGAACGAATCATTTCTGTTCATTCATTCGCACAATCAAGATGTTGAGAATGATTTATCGATGCTGTAAGTAGATCTGCTAATTAAATTCTTATTCAATATTATTAAATTCAGTACATAGCAGTAAGGCATTATTTGAAAATACACTTTTGTAATGTACATGTGTATGCGAACAAGCACATGGCTCTTCTGACGGTAAGATATAACAGTGGCCTATAGCGACGGCCTATGACCTGTATATGGCCTATTCTGCAAGTCTACCGGTTACATAGACATAGTCGTTATGGCGTTAGGAATAGGTACGGTGGTAAATCCCTAACCTGGCAAGATACTGCACGGCACTCTGCTAACAGTGGCCTTGTTAGTGTAGACCAATATTGGTCTCTTACAAGCTGCCTGGCAGAGAGGTAGATGATTTGTCTCATTTGACCATCATGGGGAAAATGGGACCACGAAAGAAATAATAGCTTCGGAATAAGAGTCATAGTAAAGAATTAGGTAGAAATCGTTTAATCTGAAATTCATACTACTTAAAGCCTTTACTAAGCTATTCCACTCAGCCGACCCGAACCAATACGGGGAAAAGGTTATATTTCTTACTAGGAAAAAATATAGCCTTATTGATCTCCAAATGCCAATGGTGTGTTGCTTACATGAAGTCCAAATGTAGATTACCTACCTTTCAAATTAGAAAACGAAAACGAAGATCTGTGACGTTGTAGTAGTAACAGATAAGGCGTAGGTGTTACTCGAGGTAAAAAAAATCTAAATATAGCGTTCCTTACTCGTTAGCACCAGGACAATGTTCTTTATTCTTTGTGTGTTCAGCTGTATTTGTTCCATATCTTTGGTAACGGGTTTGAAACTAGTATTTTCCCTGTGAATAAAATAGCAGGGACGTCGTTTGTTCAGAGTTATGAGCTTTTGCGGGCTTTCCTGTATTATCGTATGAATTATTGGGCATTTGCAAGGCAACACAAAGGACACAATGCCATTCAACTAGCCGTAGTTTGTTAAATCTATCATTGGTAAGATTATATTTTAAAACGATTTCACGACTGCGAGTTAAGAAAAGTTAATGTCAATCTCATAAATGTGTTAATAATTTATTATTTTGGTCTGTGGTCTAGCGGTCCGGGTGGTGGACTTGACTGCATGAGGTCCCGGGTTCGAATCCCGGGTCGACCAACAAAAAGAAAATTGGATTTTTCCAATTTTCTAATAAAAAAAATGTTGGTCGGGATTGGAAATGTGCCCGGTTGGCGATAGGCTTGCCACCTATCACATTGTGGGACTTAGTATCTTCGGCCAGTTGTGGGTGCCTTGGTTGTACCTCTGCCTACTTCTTCGGGGATATGGGCGTGAAGATACTTTTTTTATTTACTAGCAGCCCCTATCAGCTTCGCATGGGTGGACAAACTTCTAAGTTATTATATATAAACCCTTCTTTTGAATCAATGTATCTATTAAAAATATTCGCATCAAAATCTGTTGCGTAGTTTTCAAGATCAAACGTAGGGACAGACATACCAATAAAACAAACGAATTTGTTTTTTACTACGTAGTAATTTATCATTTACAAACGTCGTAGTACCTAGAGCTAAGTCAAAATGTACTAAGAATAAAATTATTTAGGCGCGGTAAAACTGCAAAAAACGTTGCCTGTACTTTTTTTTTTTTCATGCTATTGGAAGGCAAACAAGCAGACAGATTTCCTGATGAAAAGAAACTCACGCCGCCTTAACAGCAAAGGTGGTAAGTGTGCGTTGCCAACCTGAGGCCGGGATATTAGGTAAGTTTACCGGCTACCTTACCCTCCAAACCGGAACACGTTGTGACGTTATGGCGGCAGGTACGGGTAAGGCGGTGGTACCAATCCGGGTGACTCGCAGCGAAACTCTACCACCTAGTTTTTGTACTCTAGTATCTGCACAGTATTAGCGTAAGAGTTAACCTTATCCGTGTTATCAAAAAATATGGACTAACGTAGGAGTTAAGTTAAGTTGATGTTATATTCTATATCACATTATAGTAAATACCAAATGCCAGGTTCAACATTGGAGTAGCTATTACGTGTTTATAATGAGATCAGAGTTAAAAAAAATGTTGACATCTTGTTTTTAATAGTTAAAATCTCTTTTGTGCGTAATAGAAATAAATTACCAATATTGATTTAGGTTCTCTTTTTAAAAATATAAAATATAAGTACCTATTTTTTTTAATCGGTTTTTAAAAAAAATGTTTATCTGTGAGAAGTTCTGGTTAAGGATTATCCCCTCCATTAATCAAATAAAAATACAACTTTAAAAAAATGAAAGTCAAAAATTGACAGTACTATTTACATGAGCTGTATCAAAAATTGACCGTACTATTTACATGACTATTTGAAGTCGGAGCCAAGATGAACAAATGAACATATTGTTTCTTTAACCATTCGTTTGTGATAAGCTATTTTTTATGTTACAAAACAGGCTAGCGGTCCAATTTCGGACTTGGCTTCTTGAGGTCCCGGGTTCGATCCCCGGGTCAGGCAAACAAAAATAGAAAATGTGTATTTTAAATTTCCTAAAAAAAGTAGTGTTACCCGGAATTGAATATTATGTACCCAATTGGCGATAGGCTTGCCACCTGTCACATTATGGGACTTAGTGCCTTGTGCTAGTCATGGGTGTCCTGGTTGTGCCTCTGCCAACTTCTTGGGGGATATAGCGTGAAGATACTTACTTTCTTACTTACAACATAGTGAATAAGCTGGCGTGAATCTCGTGATGCTAAAAAAACCGGCGCCTTTAGAGACGTATTGTAATCTTAGGACTGAGATCTTTCGCCACTTGTGAAAATCCTTTTACCCTCCAGCAAGGAAAACGACAATTCGAGCACTGATACCACGGCACCAAAGATAGTTAAAGCGATGATGCTAATCCGGACAAGCTGCTGTATAACGCTTCACTATCTAGTTATGACTGACTGGAATAAATAACATCCACTGGGCGATGGGGTAGTTACATCCTAACGCCAACAAAGTAGTATATGCAAGTTTAATCACATCGTTAAATAAATTTTTGCGGGCATTGTGAGTCTGGAGGAGGGGCAGTATCTTTGATTAATGAAGCCGCTCACATTCCAGGACTGTCTGCCGTTAATCATTTGTTGGATAAAAAAACTTAATGAAAGCCTTTTTCAAGATTTTCGTGTAAAACTTTGCCAAGTTTTATACTCCTCAACTCGCAATTTATTCTTAATATATATTTTTTTTCTTCTGTTCTAATCGCCTCTGTGGTCTAGCGGTCTGGGTGTTGGACTTGACTGCATGAGGTCCCGGGTTCGAATCCCGGGTCGGCCAACAAAAAGAAAATTGGATTTTTCCGATTTTCTAATTAAAAAAATATGTTGGTCGGGATTGGAAATGTGCCCGGTTGGCGATAGGCTTGCCACCTATCACATTGTGAGACTTAGTGTCTTCGGCTAGTCGCAGGTGTCTTGGTTTTACCTCTGCCTACCTCTTAGGGGATATGGGCGTGAAGATACTTTATTTTTTTCTTTTTTTTCTTCGCTGGTATGCCAATAACTAACAGGTATTAGGGACGATAAAGTTATAACATATCAATCTGATTAAGTTTCGCGTGGTCATCGCATCACGTTTTAACAGATGGACCAATTTTGCTAATTCATTGTTGTTGTGTTAGTTATAGTCAGGAGATGGCTTTTACAGAAAGAAAAACCGCAAAATTTGCAGAGAAAATGGGAAAAGCAGTGCTTTAATCCATACAAACTGTAAGTCTGTTAATGTCAAGCGATACGAAGTTCGCCGGGTAGGCTAGTATATGTATAAAAAATGAATCCCCATTTCGCGTGGACGTCGCATTAGGCTTTGGACTAACTTTTCAAACTTTTTTTTGTTGTGTTAGTTATGGTCAGGAAAAGTTTTTATGAAGGGAAAAAACCAGAATAATTGCAGGGATAATGGAAAATTTATTATTTTCATACAAACTATTCATGTCAAGTGACACAAAATTTGCCGGATCGCTTAGTATTGACTAAAACAAAGAAGATTTTCCGAGTTCTTTTTATAGAATTCGAAGGTTAAAGATAAAATGCGCGTTATTCAGTAAAACAACTTTATTACAACGAAGGTACTTTCCCCTAAGCTACCCCAATCATTAAGACCCATTTTCAATATTTTATATTTTTTGAAGTTTGTAATTAAGATGGCCATTTTAAAAATATTGCCATCTTAACAACTGGGCTATCTTAGGCGCAAGTACGTTACATCCATGGGGCATACTAAAAGTTGTGCACTTCTAGCTAGAACTATTTCAATTTCGAATGTTATGTTTTAAAACGTTGCAACGTTTTTAAGTATTTTCACGCCCATAACCCCGAAGAGGTAGGCAGAGGCACAACCAAGGCACCCACGACTAGCCAAAGACACTAAGTCCCACAATGTGATAGGTGGTAAGCCCGAGCAACGTTTGTTTTTATTAGAAAATTAGAAAAACCCAATTTTCTTTTTGTTTTCGAACCTTGGAAATTTTCGAAAATTCGAACCCGGGACCTCATGCAGTCAAGTCCAACAGCTGAACTACTAGCCCACAAAGGCGATAAAAACCTTCTTGGTAATACAAAAAAACAATTGGCGGGAAATAACTTGTCAATTTTTTTTATCTTATGTCAAAGTTCTACGTACGCAACGAAAATGGAATCAAATCGAAAAGATTTTAGAGAGATGATTTTTTGAGATTTTAAAAGTTCTCTTTCTCCGCAAGGCTGTGTCGCTCGTCTACAAAATTCTTTTGGGAGAGAAGCATCTTGTTTGAGCACCTTGAGGCGATGGTTTGCGGAATTTGAGAGAGGTCGAGTTTCTTTACATGACGAATTTCGTAAAAGGCGGCCTTCAGCTGCCGTTAACGAAAATGATGTGGCTACTGTTAAGATGTTAATTGAAGAAAACCCCCGGATTAGCTATGAGACAATTTGAGGACTATTGGGGATTGGTATGAGCTAAATTTAGAAAATTTTACACGCAGAATTAAAAGTTCGGAAACTTTGTTGTCGTTGGATCCCTCATGAACTGACAGCGGAGCAGAAGCGGGTTCGCGTGGAATGGTGCTCACAGATGCTGCTGAAGTACGACCACGGAGATTTTAATGCTGTTTATGACATTGTCACAGGGGACGAAACATGAATATATTGTTTTGAACCCGAAAAAAAATAGTAATCTTGTGAATGGGTGTTTGAAAATAAGAACAGGCCAACAAATGTGAGACAGGCGAGAAACGTTGGTAAAAAAATTATCGCGTTTTTTGAAGTGAAAACTTCCTTAGCGGCGTTGCGCACTTTTTTGGAATGGCTAAAAACTTCTAAACTCGCGTCAGATCGTCAGATTGTAAGAAGTCGCAGGGCGCATGCCCAAATAAGACAGCGCAGGGCGCTTGCGTGAGATCTAAAATAAAACGAATCTACGTTTTATTGCTGTTTTTGTATTGCTTAGATGTGTCCGAAGAGTATAGGATTCGCAATTGATAATACACCGCAATACATCTACCATTATATTCTCACAATACAACATGACAGCAGATACGTATAATATCAACAGACATTGCTCTATTTGTTCTATATTGAAAATAAGCTTTATGTGTAGACGAGCAATGTTCGTTACACATATTATATAATGACGCTCCTAGCCGTCACGTAGTCTTACTTTAGCGAGTTTTTGTCAAGCCAAATGCAGGATATTGATATGGAAATAATATTTGTGCAAAAATGATAATACTTTCATAGAGATAATTAAAGCAATTCGTGCAAAATTATTTCCTAACCGTTCCAAAAAATCAAAAATGCACAACTTTAATATTCAAGTTTTCACTCCTCCCGGAGTGCAACCCGTTTTTTTTCTCAGCTACCGGTCCCATCTGTACAATTCCACTTGAAGATCAAAAGAGTGTTAATCCCGAGTGGTATTCTACCATTTGTTTACCAAGGCTGTTAGAAAAAGTTCGCGAAAGACAACCCAAAAACCACATTCTCCTACACCATAATAATGCTTCTTCACACACGGCCAACAAAACAAAGTAATATTTAGCTTACGAAAAAGTAAATCTCTTCACTCATCCTGCACATAGTCCCGACCTAGCACCCTGTGATTTCTGTATTTTCCCCAAAATCAAAGTAGTGTGACCTACGTACATCGTCGGTAAGTAACGTCAACAATATTAACATTGTAATCTTTGACTTGAAGAGCTATTAAGACATAAAGCGTTAACCATCTGAGCAAAACGAAAAGTTTAAAACATTAAACCTAGTTTACTTTAAACGATCTCATTTTAAACGAGGTTAGGTAAGTCACTGGATTACTCAGCATGATGCATAAAATATTCTACAAATGAGTAATGATACACAAGCACTTGGTTTGAAAGTTGAAATAGTTTGAAACATTTCTCTTCGCTTTATTAAGATCAAGTAATTTTTTCATGGAAACAGACTTAGATATATCTATAATCAGACGATTTTACCGATAGTAAGATTCCTTCTTAAACAACAAATATGTTGATAGAAGAAGTCGTTACTTTGCAGAAATCCATACTTCAATCCAAATAAAATAATTTTATTTGGATTTAATAGATGGATGGTGTTGATCCGGACTCCTTTGCAGGATAGACCATCAGCTACCTTCCAGCCAGGTAGCTCGTAAAAGGTGAGCATAAGCTTGCCGTCACTAACACTGTGACAACTGACTAGGTGGTAGAGTTGCTAGACTATAGTCTGAAGTAGCATAAAAGTGACTAAGTATTCAATGTAATAATAAATAAGCGCAGTAAAACTGCAAACCGACTGCGATTTCACCCTTCTGCCCCACTCGGAGACGTCAATCAGATTTTTATTAAGTCGAACCTAATTTGATGGCAATTGGACCACCTCAGAATTACGCTCTTTCAAGTAAAAAAAAATTGAAATTGTTCCACAAATGACAGAGAAATCGAGTAACATTCATAAAGAATATATGACTCGAACATATGACCTCATCCTTTCTCTTAATTTTTTAAAATATGTTTCCATGATATATCATATCTAATAATCAGCAAACCGTGGTTATAGCAATTGGTAGTTTGCCTAAAATAACTAAGTTTTGTTTATAGTTACACAGAATTCTTAAAGTTAACAATCGATAACGAACGACCTTAGATTTTTTAAATATTCGTATAAAAAACTACCGTTCGTAAGCAAAACGACTCGTTTTTTGACTACAGGAACCAGGTATTAGTCGCCAAGCCCGCAAAATAACCCCTCGAGCAAGTGGCCGGGCATGTACCAAATTTAATGAATCGTATTCCAATACGATGTTTATCGTGCCAATTTCAACATGCGTCGATAAATCCTCAATATCTAAAGCGAAATCTTAATAATTGTTCCAAAATTGGGGTTTACTTATGGGCAAGCATTATCAAAAATATTGAAGCGATAACTTCTTACAAGAGTGAACACCGCTTCGTTACGTAACGCGTTACGGCTGTCTATCTAGACTAGTTTATCATTTCTGTTAGGCGTTCACTACACACACGTTTTTTTTTATAATTAAGACTAGGTGTGCGACTCCGCCTGATTTACTGTGCGTGATTTAATGTGATAAACTTACTTTTGCTCGAGGCCTAACATCCCCAGTTGGTAACGCACCATTACCACCTTTGGTGTCTCTAGGCGGCGTGAATTTCTTACCATCAGGAAATCCATCCGCCTGTTTGCCTTCCAATATCATGAAAAAAATATTATGAAGGATATTTCCTTGTTGCCGCCAAAGCTCATTAAGTAAGCTTTATTAATGAGGCTACCACTTTACTCAAGACCCTGACATGATTTTTTTTACGACTTATGACTAATTTTAAATAAATTGAACCTGATTTTATTAAATCAAATAAAGATGCAAATTTCAACTTGAATAATGGCAAATGCTAACGCTAGTGCCAAAAATTGAAGAAAGAAAAGAAGACTGTAAGACATCATCAGGAAATTTTCTGATGTACAAACGGTACTATACAAAGAAGTTTACTTGTTACAAAATTTGATATAATAATAGAAATCAGAAATGTTGCTCGTTACAACATATAAAGTTTTAAAGTTTCTATTGTATTGTAAATGTAAGTTAGTATTGCCTTTAAACCTCTATATGCTAAGTAGTCAGATGAATTACGGACTGTTAGTCTGTATAATTATTATCACATTTATTACCATGTCAAGATTTGGATTACATCAGAATCGCTTACTAAAATTGTTAGCATTAGCAGCCTGTCTCGATTGTTATCTGGATCCAGTATGAAGTTGCAATGAGAGACATATCCTGTACTCAAAACCGAGCTTAACTTATCTGTATGAGATAAGTATAGATAGTAAAGCTTTTATAGCTTTATACTGCGGTAATCTATACTTATAAAATAACATGTTCTGACTAACTGATACATCATCGCCGAGCAAAAACTGTTAGAGTTACAGACATGAAATTTAATGAGTAGGGTCGTTTTATTGAGTAGACACCCATGACGGACGGAATTGAGGAAATCCCACCCCTAAGGGGTGAAATAGATGTAGAAAATTTGTATAGAAGACCGTAATTTTTTAAGTTAGAAACATGAATTGTGTTTGGGCTGTTCATTAAAAATCGACAGATACTTATTTAAGCACTTTTGGAAATTCAACCCCTAAGGGGTGAAAACTTGTATTTATCAGTAAAAATAAAACTAGCACACGAGCACAGCGGCGGGTCACACCTAGTGTAATATACAGTAGTTTAACTCAGGTCTGTTTTTGAAATAAATACCTTCGGCTGAGCGGTGCGTCAACACGCGATAGGGCTACGTGCCTTCAATGTTATAAACATTTGACTATTTGGATTTTATCTTCATATTATGTTTTTTTATTTAACCGAAAAAAATAATTTTCAATAAAATGCATGTGGTGTTTTTGTTCACATAATTTCATAAGCATCCATCCTTAATAGCTCTACCTACCGAAGCTCAAAAACATCACAATATAGGCTATAATTGTTCTTTGCAATATGAAGTAAATACTTTGGCTTATTAAACCAAAATAACGTTTACAACTCGCTTGCTAACATATTGGTTCAAAAATTTAAAAAAAAGACGCTATTACATTGACGGTTCGTCACAGCGGCGCAACTGCGAATAATGTGTACCACGTATGAACCAAGTGTATACCGAACTCGAAAGGTGTAGGTGTAAACGGGTATTTGCCTGTTTGTATAAAAATAATGCTGTATAATTACTGTATTGTTGAAATAGTATATGTATTACATTACTGTGTCTAGTGTAGATATGATCATAATCATAATCATCGTACAAACGAAATGCACTTTTAAGCGCTGTTTCATACAGTTTTATTTTATTTCTAATTTAGATGAAATTGGACATACCTACTAAGAGTATAAGAAACAAACAGGTATAATACGTGCGAACCGTAGAGGCCAAATGGACGGACATTTTTAGTGGGACGATTTTTGACGTGACAACGTATAATACGTTGGAGCCGGCTGCACGCACCAAAATACGTGACTCATGCGACGTTACCTCGCTCTGAGGCGTTCCATTTAAAGCTTGAAGTGCAAGCGAGAGCGCGGAACGGGCGACAAAGAGACACAATCGGCCTACGTTCTTGACGTTGTCACGTTCAACTATCGTCAGTAAACCGACTTGACAGAAAAGCGCTTTTTTTGACAAAATTTACTATCGTCCTATATTTAAGCTATTCACACATTTTATTTTGAAGTCATGGTAATAGTTGAATTGAATACGACTCCTTAAATTGGTCTTAACTCATTCCATAGTATGAAAATTAGAATTTGTTGGCTGAGGGGTTACTTTTACACGCCTTCTATCAATCGTGTGGCTTTATATTCCCGAATAGGGCAGGCAAATATATAGTATTTGTTATTTGTTTTGTGTATTTATTATTAGAAGCCCCAAGTAGTCGAGCAACAAAACAATTAGAAAACGTGTATTTTCAATATTCTAATAAAAATAACATTGCCCGGGATTGGATATGTGACCGGTTGGCGATAGGCTTGCCACCTTTCACATTGTGGGACTAAGTGTCTTCACCTAGTCGTGGATGCCCTGGTCGTGCCTCCGCCAGCCTCTTTGGGGATATGGGTGTGATGATAATTTTTTATTATTATTATTTCACATAGGTTATAGACCATACTAAGACACTTGTGACGTGTCTATATAATACTAAAATCGAACACCAAATGGGAATGCTACCTTATACTGAGAAAATCCGGCAAGAAAACACAGCAGGCTTGTTGTTTTTTCTTTATTCTTTACTAACAAAGTAGTTACACATTATACATTATTATTTATAGCAGATTGGCACGAGCTGCAATTAATCGCAAGCTCTCTTATCCAATAAATATCCCACAATGGTATAGTAACCTTTTTTGCCTAATTTCAATCTGTTACAAGTTTTAAATTTATTTAATGCAAAGTTTTTATTATAATACTCAAATTTATTGCTGTATCTATTAAAGTATTAGATTTATTAAGTATTTTTTCATATTAATACCCGTAGCACAAAGTTTTAATTATCAACAAATGGTTAATAATATTTATTCCTATAAAGAAATTCATCTGCTTATTTGCGATTTTAAGAGTTTTATATTCTTTTACCTAGTTTTAGTGGTGCTAATAATTTCTTGAACAAAAATCTCGAAAAGCCAAAAACCTGAGTCCAATTATACCGAGTTGACACCATTTGAAGAATATGCGCATAAATTATGAATATATTTGATTTAAGACCACATTATTTTCTCAAACTTGTTTTAGATTGAATAATTAAGTCCAAGAGCTGCTGAATAATAGATGAAAGAAATGAAGATGCGTTAGAAGCCAAACTGGTTGGTTCAGAAATTAACACAAAAACGTGAAAGCGGACAACTGTACTTCTAAATGGATTTAAACAATCGCTTCGATTTGTTTGAGAGAATCGAGGATGTTGGCTAAGGCTGCCTTCTACTAAGTATTTTTTTATGATATTGGAAGAAAAATAAGCAAATGAATTTCCTGATGGCAAGAAATTAACGTCGCCAAGAGACACCAAAGATGGTGATGGTGCGTTGGACCTCGGGCAAAAGTCAGTTAACCGGTTACTTTAGCTTCCGAACTGGAACACGTCAACAGCAAGCCCTGACGTTATAGCGGCAGGAATAGATAAGCCAGTGGTACCAATCCGGGCTAGTCGCTGCGAAACTCTACGACCACCTAGTCAGATGCCACGTTGTTAGTGACGGTAAGACTTTGCTTGCCTTTTACGAGCTGCCTGGCAAGAAGGCAGATGGTTTATTGTTATTCTGCAAAAGAGCCGAAGCAACACGGGTTATTAAAACGATCTGTAAATTTCACCTCTGTGTTCTGGCGGTCCGGCGTCAGACTTGACTTCTTGAGGTCCTGGGTTCGCTCCTCGGGTCGGACAACAAAAAAAATAGAAAATGTATATTTATAATTTTGTTATAAAAATATTCGTCTTTGTAGTCTAGCGATCTGGCGTCGGATTTGACTTATTGAGATCCCAGGTTTGAACCCCGAGGAAAACAACAAAAAAATAGGAAATGTTTATTTTAAATTTTCTTATAAAAACCTTATTTTGTCCGAGATTGGATATTTGTCTGGTAGGTGATAGTCTTGCCACCTATCACATTAAGGGGATAAGTGTCTTCAGCTAGTCGTGGGTCCCCTGGATTATGATACGTATAACCACATAGAAGTTTGTCCACCTGTGCGAGGCTGGCATGGGCTGCTATTGATCAATTAATATTAAAGCAATAACATTATGTGTTAAGTGAGTTCCATGGTTATATTGGTGACAAATGCTGAATTCAAAATATTTCAATTTTATCACTTTTTAGCGACGTTAGAGTGTGAGACAAAGGGTACGAGTTCAAATCCTGTCTGAGTTAAAATAACTGTTAAGAATTAAGCCTAAACCCTATCCCTCTTATTAATAAACATGAATAAAGTAGGAGTAAAATTATAAATAGATTATAGTCTATACTACGGACTATACTACCAGGTTGAACCTTGGAGTACTTTACTCCGTGTTAAATAATAATACTGTGTTAACCAATCAAGCGAGAGAGAACTGAGATGCGCGTGTATAATTCGCATTCCAACGTACTTTCGTTCTATGTAAAAAATGGATTTATTATCGCAACACCGCACACACAGGCATCTTCTCTTTGATCTTTGTTCCGATCTTTATTATTTCCATTTTATTCAAACACAGTAAAACTGTAAAAAACTCGCTTAAATATCGAACTTTTATTGATTTATTTTCACGCACAAATACTGCACGAAAGATGATTTTATGTCATACAGAATTCTCTTCTTCTTCTTTTATAAATATGGCTTTCGGTCGTTTTTCACGACTACTTTGCCAATGTCAAGTTAGTTTATTAGTTAATTCAGTCAGTCACAAGTTACTATGTACAATGTCATGTCAGGTCAGGGTCTTGAGTAAAGCGGTGGCTTCGTTACTCTAGCTCAGCCTTTCCCAAAGTGGGCGATAACGCCCCCTTGTGGGCGCTGGAAGCCTAGAGGGGGGCGGTATAAATCTTGAAAAAAATGTTTTTTTTTTAAACTAGGCGCAACAAATATGTTATTGAGGTTATTGACAAGAAAAAAACGAGGGGGGGGGGCGCTACAAAACAACTGATTTTCAAAGTGGGCGTTACATGAAATAAGTTTGGGAACCTCTGGTCTAATACAACAATGAAAGATTACATAATTAGAATTATAGTGTAGCATTTAAAAAAATACAATTAGCGACTGCAGTTAGCGACGTCAAATATCCTTTATTCAGTAAATAAAAAACGTTTCATTTTTTATTGAAAATGTCTACAAAATGCCTGGTTAAAAGATAACTGACATCTCTAAGTGCGGCCGTAAGTACATCTCCACATTTTAAATCGACTCCAAAAACGAGATCTGTCTCGAAGTTTTATTGACCGACTTTAAAAAAGGAGAAGGTTATATGTTCAACTCCTACAATTTTATTTAAGTTAATCAATTTATTCGGCATTTCTAAACCGATTTAAAAAATATTTTTTATTTGATAGAGCGTATTTACGTCATTGTTACCTAGGCTCTAATGGTGGAGACCCGGCAAAATCGAGAAAAATACTAATTGTTTAGTATATTAATGCCCGGTTCCTTTAGCCATTAGTTAGTATAACCATTGGTTGTTCAACTAAAAGTAACGAGCAGTACTCATGGTTACACAAAATGCTTTGAGTTATCAATAGACAACGAATGACCGTACTTAGATTTTTACTAAAGTATCTTCACGCCCATATCCCCGAAAAGGTAGGCAGAAGTACAACCAAGGCACCCACGACTAGCCGAAGACACTAAGTCCCACAATGTGATAGGTGGCAAGACTATCGCCAACCGGGCACATTTCCAATCCCGACCAACATTTTTTTAATTTTTTTTAAATTTATGTTGGCCGTCCCGGGATTCGAACCCGGGACCTCATGCAGTCAAGTCCAACACCCGGACCGCTAGACCACAGAGGCGACCACTAGACTACAATTACTATTCTACAAAAATTACTATTCGTACAAAAAGCTACCGTTCGTAAGCAAAAACGACCTACACTTACAATAAACCTCAATTTTGCTAATTTCGCGTTGCTTACGCGGACGCGGAGGCTTATTTTACATCTGTTATAAACGACTTGTTTCTTGACTAGGAACCGGGCGTAAGACGACAAACTTGTTGAATTCGAAGTCAAGTTTTTGCACTTTTAATTATCTTATATTATTATGTATATCGAAAGATTTCTCTGTCATTAGTTAACATATATTCTTTTTTTTATGTTATAGGAAGGCTAACAAGCAGACGGATTTCCTGATGGTAAGAAATTCACGCCGCCTAGAGACACCAAAGATGGTAATGGTGCGCTGCCAACCTGAGGTCCTTATGTTAGACCTCGAGCAAAAGTAAATTTACCGGCTACCTTACCCTCAAAATTCAAAATGTTTTTTCTTTATTTGCTAGAGCGTACGACAGAGAAAGAGAAACTCTCAAATTTTTGTGTATAGACGATATAATATTGAAATTAAAGTCGGTTTATTTGTAATTTGACTGGGTACATTTAAATATGTTCCGTCAGCGAAAACTTTGTTGTTATATACTTAATCTAAAGATTATATTAAATTTCAACACAAAGGTAATGTCGTTTAGCAAACTGAGTTACTTTGCACGTTTTATCAAAATCAGTTTAGTCAAATCGCTTCCTCTTTCACATATATTCAGATAAATAAAAAGCAGTTGTCTGTAAAGTCGGTTAACTGACGATAGTTAAAACGTGACAACGTCATAACAACGGAGGCCGATTGTGCTTCTTTGTCGCTCGTTCCGCGCTCTCGCTTGCACTTCAAGCCTTAAATGGAACGCCTCAGAGCGAGGTAACAACGCACGAGTTATGATTTTTGGTGCGTGCAGCCGGCTCCATCGAATTATAAGACGTTGTCACGTCAAAAACAAAAATGATTTACGTTTTGTAAAATTTCAGTTTGCATCGTTCATATATTTTTTAAATCAAAAACCTAATCACCATCAGAGTCTGACTTTTGACATTTCTCTTTCAACTTCTCATATTCATTAC
The DNA here is from genome assembly GCA_002245475.1 of Calephelis virginiensis. Lineage (NCBI taxonomy): Eukaryota > Metazoa > Arthropoda > Insecta > Lepidoptera > Riodinidae > Calephelis > Calephelis virginiensis. Next base: position 112,379 of record NJDC01002504.1, read on the forward strand.
GCTTTATAAGATCTTCTTTCAGTTTTCCCATATCGCTTAAGAGACTACTTACTTTGATATTCTCAAACTTATCTTGGTCGGGGTCGGAATCACTGTCGAGGTCTGAATCTTCATTTGAAACATTACTGTTATTTTGCTCTGCATCAGAAAGAGATAGGACGCTGCTTTCATCGGAGCTCTCGTCCTTGGACTCCAATCTGTATGCTTTGGGAACTTTATCTTCAAAACATTTTCGTTTGAGAGCAACTTCTTTTTCTGGTCTAGGCGGGCTATCCTTGCCGTCTGTGCGAGATTTTTTCTTTCGTATTCGTTTCGCGATGACTCGCTTCTGATGGTCCAGTTGTGGAAACAATTCTGTAATAAAACAATAACGTTTATTATAACCGTTTTTCTATTATTTCCAATTGCTATATAAAAATAATACTACAAAATGCGAAAGTTTGCTTTTTGTTTGTTACTCCTTATTATATTTCCGAATTGTATATTAGCTGATGTTAGTGGCAGCTTATAGACATGCGCCGATTTTCTTTGACATTAAAACGTAAGTATTATTTGAGTAAAAAAAATTAAGAGTAAAAAATTAAACTGTTTCGCCAAAGTTTGACAAAAAGTGCAGAAATATTTTCAGTTAAAGAAGTAGTGGTTATATTGGCAGCTTGAAATGATACGCGGGCATAAACAAATTTTGATAAAATTAATTCACTATTTACACCTAGCGGAGTAAACTGTCAATGCCGTAGTGCATTTGCATATCACTATCATTCAACTTATCCAGAAATCAATGTTGAGAAATTTAAATGTATGACTAAAAATTTACAATTCCTATACTCTATTTTTTTAACAAACGAGAACCAAAGAAATGTACTGCATTGTTATTGGTCCACATAATCAACATAAAGTTAATTTCAACCAATCAGAACGCGCCATTCCAGTTTGACAATGAGAACAAAGGCGTGGTGCCAATCGCTACAAACGTTACATCTCACTCTGTCAGTATCGGAAATATGCGAGAGACAGTACTCGTTTGTTAAAATAAATAGACTATAATACAATGTACCATCTGTTCGTTTAGAAACTCATAGATGTTTTACAAAGTTATGACTCTATTATAGAAAACAAAAAGATACTGCAAAATATATACTTTATACACATAATATATAATATGTCTGTGTGTATATGCATAGTTAAATACATATGAAAACTTAAGGCTATAACAGGTATTTGTATTATTATATAAAACGTTATGTACTTATAGAGCGGTATGTCGGGCTCTCTGCCCTTCATGGAGCGCAGTGTGAGACAACACTGTTGCAGCTTGGACTTGGGATCGTTCCAGTCCTGGTTGAGGATGAACTCCTGCAGGCGCGGGAACAGGCACGCGTTGCAGAACGTCTGACAGTACTCCAGGTTCTGTAACATGTTACAACATTGGAAATTGCTCAAATTATCATTTCTTCATTTCCTTGTTTTAGAGCAGCCTTTCCCAAAGTGGGCGATAACGCCCCCTTGTGGGCGCTGGAAGCCTAGAGGGGGGCGGTATAAATCTTGAAAAAAATGTTTTTTTTTTAAACTAGGCGCAACAAATATGTTATTGAGGTTATTGACAAGAAAAAAACGAGGGGGGGGGGCGCTACAAAACAACTGATTTTCAAAGTGGGCGTTACATGAAATAAGTTTGGGAACCTCTGCTCTAGCTCATCTAGGAGATTTGACGGCAGCGAGGAAATAGACGATATACTCATTTCTTCATGATTATTTCATTTGTGCACTTTCACTGAACAAAATTGATCTAATTCCCACCAAAATTATCCAATTTCACTCAAAATAAACACGAAATTCAATAATAATGAAAAAATTTACGACCACCTTCATTCACGATATCGTCAAAACTCTTCTACAGCATTCTCTACCAGTCGGCCAGCAGGCAGCTTTTCAATATTTCATTAACGGCAGGGGGTTAATTAGCCAGTAGACTTGCACAGTTGACAATTGACCTAACATAACCAGTTTGCTTGTTTGCTGACCTCTTATATATATAAAAAAAACAACTCAAAAATCACTGGTCTGATATTGAGCAACTTTGAATAGGAAGTTTTGAATTCTCTACCGTGCTCTAGGGGATCAGGTGATTGAATTGACTTCATGAGGTTCGGTTCGCGGGTCGGGCAGTAAAAATATGTTTTTTTTTTCAATTTCCTGATAAAAAAATTTGCTCGGGTTTGAATATGTGCCCGGTTAGCTATAGGCTTGCCACCTATCACATCGTGGTACTTAGTGTCTTCGGTTGGTCGTGGGTGCCCTGGTTGTGCCGCTGCCTACCACTTCGGGGATATGGGCGTAAAGACACTTACTTTTTACTTTCTTAAATAGGACATTTTAAATAAAATTCGCTAAATTTGAGCATGAACGGAGCATTTTTGTCTTTCTTATTGCTGCCGCCATAATGAATACGTTGTGTTTGGTCTAGAGCGTAACATTGGCGGTAGACTTCTACGCTTCTACGCTCTATGTTCTTAATGTAATGTGTAAGTACACATCGACGCACATGTAACATCTATGGTGTCTATAGGTGTATAAAATACACTGTATGTAGATTAAATTTTTCTAAATATTAAACTAAATTAAAGTACCCTTTTTTTGAATAGCTTACGGATGTTTAGTTTGACCGCCTCGTTGACAACTCGCTGAGTGGCTAGCTACGACTAAATCCATCGACCAACCACGAGGCTTCAGTTCGATTCCCGACGGGAGCAGTCATTTGTCAGATAAAAATATATGCACGTATTTCCGGGTTTGGGTGTTCTATTAACTTTTCGATGTTGGTATTTATTTATGTATTTCTACGTAGTACTATGGTTGCCTAACACCCATAAAACATGCATGTAATTTGCTTACTTTGGGAATAGATCAATTTTTGTAATATGTCATATCCTGTGCTATTTATTTTTATATGTATAAATATAGGTGATTTTTAAACACACACACACACACACACAAACACTCGACTTCGATTGCTTATATTAGTAACATTTCAGTTTGTTTTCCGGAGGTGGCGTTAATGGCAACACAGTCTTTGGCTAATGAAATATTCAATATATATAAAATACAAAATTGAAATATTTCCAAAAAAAAAAAAACTTTTTATTGTTATACAATTTATACTCATTGTGGGATATGGTTATTAGTTTTGATGATATAGTGTTTGATTAGTCACAATTGCTATTATTTTTAATATGATAGTTCTTGTATATATCTTAGTTAAGTAGTATTTACAGCACCACTATACTCTGTTAGATCGTGGCATGCTGGTTACGATCAATTTAGTTCAATAAATGCGCAATTATTGTCATAAAAATGATGAAATCGTTAAAATTAGTAGAGACATAAACTAAGTAAAAGTTCGTACATTGTAAGGAATTTAAGGAAATAAAAGCAGCTTAAGTCTAGAATTACTTTAACGGTATAGGCAATACCGTTGGTAGAGTGGTTATTGTAAAGGATTCATGTTACTGAAAATGATGCTCGGGTTTGATTTCCGACAGAAGAAGAATTTGCGTGGTGAATAGCTAAAACTGACAACGAGTAAGTAAGCGTCTTCCCCGATCATAAGAGATAAGCGCTGCCTATATATATATCATAGATGTTGTAGGTTTTATATTGTTTATGAAGATTAAAAAATGCTATTTACTGTAGTTATAATGCAAAATGATATAGCAATTGTGTTGCGCCTAATGTGGCCGCGTGTTACACTGTCATATAAGCAATATGTCGCAAAATGTTATACATACATTCATACATACATACATACATACATACATACATACATACATACATATCTTCACGCCAAGTCCCTTACGGGGTAGGCAGAGAGCGTCGAGTGCCAGACCTCACGATCCTGACAAACCTGTCTTGCTTCCTTCACATTCATAACCCTTTTCATACAAACACGCCGGTTTCGGAGACTCTTGACACCACCCTCGG
>NJDC01002504.1:116736-133183 GCA_002245475.1 Calephelis virginiensis
CATTTTGACCGCATTTATCCTACTTTCATGCTCTTTCTGACATACCCAACTCTCGCTTCCATACAATAACGTTGGAATAAGCACAGAATTATGCAAAGCGAGTCTAGCTTATTATTATCTAAAATATTATGTAGCACAAAAGCCATTTAGAATGTATATGTTGATCATTTTCATTTTACTATCTACTTCAGATGTCTTTATATCTGACAGCGTTTTTATTTCTCATTTAGATAAACAACGAAGTATTGAATCAATTCAAAGTATATACTTTTAAGTGACATTTTTGATAAAGATAGAATAATTTTACTAGATTAGCAGTAAAAGCACAGAAATAATCTCTTCAGTGGTTTTTACACTTAATAGTGTTTTTGAAATATTTTGAAGTAAATAAGAAAACAGTTGATCATTTTAAAAAACAAATTTCTTTATTGGATGAAAGGAAATATGCAAAAGGTAGGCTACTGGTTTTAAAATACACCAGGATCAGTTATTACTGATTCACTGGTTTTGCAGCTACTTGCTTGGTTATAAATTTACCGCCTTACCTATTTTAGGTATACTGTGCCGCTTGTACTACCCATTTTTAGTTCTCTAATACATGTAGAGAACCTTTGAATGCTGCTCTAAGGCATATAACGTTAACATATAAATATTACCAGCATATGAATGTGAATGATTTAGAAACAGATTGTTACTTCATGTGATGGCAATTTAATAAATGTTTCAACATAAATATTAGCAACAATATATTAACGCCGTCTTGAATATCTCCTCGTTTGTAGGAAATGCCAAGCTCTACTACTGTTATAATTAATCTAGTCATTTACAATCTTAATAATAAACACAGACTAAAGTACTCTGTGGTTTAAGTTGATGTTCTCGCTTTTATTACAGTGTAATACATACTTAAAATAATTAAGACTATATTCATTAATATACTCAAGTGTGTTAGTTCCATTTTCTTATAAATTTAATGTTGTGAATAAGTGCCCGATAGGATGTAGGTTTTACTATTAGCACGATGTGGCTCTAAGTATTTTTGGCTAATTGTGGACGGCCTGGTTGTAGCTATGTCTACCTTTTTGGGTGAATATGCTTTGTTTATTTATCAGAAGGTTTAATTTTCATCATTTAAACGTGATACTTAGGTGCATTTGGAGCCGATGGTATTTATTATTCATACCCTCGGCTCCAGATGTTCCCTTCAAACTTCCTGTAACCTTTGACAACCTCGTGGGCCGAAGGGTTACCCTTACTTTATTGGATATCCGCGTGGCTTGGGTTTTATTCCGGACAGTGTTAGAAATTTATGTGATAAATGTAGATCTCTGTCTTGCTGAATGTTGTAGCTTATTTATATTGATTCAGATATCATTTGAGCATTATATTCAACGTTACTAATATACATCAAATATATGTACGAAATATTTAAAAATGTTGCAATTCAATTGTTGTTTGGATTTTATTCAAAATGGTTATATTTACAATTATCTAACAAAAAGAATTAAAACCCTATCAAGAACCTTTTCTACAATTTACTTTATTCAACACTTTAACCAACCGGTTTAACCAACCGGTTTAACATTTCCCAGCATTAGCCAGGCGTTGATGATGCTGTGAAAAGTGAAACTGATTGGCTTTTAAACTCTTGTACTTTTCCACAATACATTTTATTTAACACTTTTTGTTATACTTTAGGTAACCGGATGCACTGTTTATAGCATCATTAGCGCTTGGCTGATGCTATAAAATGCGAAAACGGTTGGTTAAAGTGTCAAATACATTGTATTATGGCAATGTGCTAGAGTTTACTTTAAAAAAGTGTGTGTATACATTGAAATTCCACGAAAGCCGACGATGAAATGCATGTTTAATTTAATTCCTTGTTGTACACAAATGAAAATTACGATTTTCATTTAAACTTCTGTTTTGTTGTCTTTTGTTGATTAAAAAAAAAATTGCCAATGTTTTAACTCGGATCTTTATTTATATTCATATCAGTTTCAACGGACGTAAGACGTAAACCTTAACAATTCGCCACAATAATAAAACGGGTTGCACTCCGGGAGTGCCGGCAGAAGTAAAAAAAATAAATATTTTTGGCAGAAATTTTAATAAAGTTGTGTATTTTTGATATTTTGGAATGGTAAGGGAATAATTTTGCACGAATTGCTTTCATTGTCAGTATGAAAGTACTATCATATACAGGGTAGAATACAATATTCATTTATTGCGCTATCATACACAAACATGACAACACGAACATTCGCGCAAGCGCCCTCCGCCGTCTTACGAATTTTCGTCCTACGAAATTTCAAGTCACGTGTCATGACTCGAATCCAGAAGTTTTTACCCATTCCAAAAAAAAGTGCGCAACTCCGTTAAAGAAGTTTTCACTTCAATAAAAAAGGGAATATCTATAGTCCAGTCATAGAACCAACAGACTATAAAATTTATAACCAGTTGATAAAACATTCAGAAAAGACAATACAATTCATTAACATAATATATTGTCAAACTGTTATATCTCCTTAGACGGTAGCGTAGAAGCATATCTTTGAATACCATATTTAGTTATTCATACATCGAAGCAGTTACATGAAACATGTTTTACTCTTACAGTGCTGACACGTCTTTAGATAATCAATAAGTTATTTGAATAGCGAAACGATATATTTATAAATACCTTTGGTCTGGTGATTAATAAAATGTACCACAAATGTTATAGGGGTTTGATCGTTTATACAAATTAGTAAGTAACTGTAACATAAAGCGTCGGTGACATTGCAAACTGGGCTTTGTCCGTCAAAATTGATTTGACACATGGGACAAAAAACTAAATTTAATAACTAAATATATACCTACCAACACTATTTTTTACGGTGTCGTTTAATTTTTAGTTTATTATATGAAAAAAATTACAAACTGTTTTCAATAATTTAGCCCAAAAAAACCACCAAGGTTTGTACAGGTGCTAAAATGGGTATTCTGTGCTAACTTAAGTTGCAGTACCTGGATGACCGTATGACATGATTTTTTTTTATAAATTGTGTTTTTTTGGAAATTATATTTAAGTACGACCCAAAATATAAAATTTATTAGCAAATTCTCATTGACTTCGTGTCACTTAACGACGCCATCTGCTGGAACAACTTTATTGCTAACAAAAAATAGTGTTGTTATTCGCTAATAAATGTCAGGAAAAGTCATATTTTTCAGTCTAAACGCGAATAAAATTTTTGGTTTAAACACGAATAAAATGACATTTTCCTAGCTAGATCGATTTATCGCCCCCGAAACCCCCTACATACTTACTAAATTTCATGAAAATCGTTGGAGCCGATTCCGAGATTCCAATTATATTATATATATACATATATATATATAAGAACTACTCATTGAAAGGCATAACCTAACCTAACCTAACCTAGAACCACAATGTTTCATAGTAAAAATAAAACTTAACCAAAGCTAAAGAGGTAATAACATTTATTTCATAATTTGTTTGAAACGACAATTGACTGAAACTTTTCCGAAATAATCTTAGCAAATGTAATGATTTGAGAAACTATTTTTCAAACATTGAACTAGTATGATTAAGTTTGATGCTCTATGCTAATAAAATAAATAACTCTGAACAAATAATATCGAATCAATCTAGTCCGAATTAGAGCATATAACATCAAAACAATATGTAGCTTGTGTTACATATAATATAAATGTCCCTGGAAAGTTACTGGAATTTAATCTAACCCCAAAGTAAGCAAATGATATGCTTGTGTCATATATGTTGGTCAACGATACTAATACATAGAAATACTTCAATAGAATAAAGTTAATAAACACCCAGACCCGGAAATGCGGACATCTAAGACTCACGGAGCGGTCTTAGCCCGCGGCGGTCGCGGAATTGCGGTTTTATTTCATAACTCACGAGACCGCTAATATGTCTGGTCACATAGCCGTCTCAGTCGATATCATCGCCAGCAAAGACGTACTATTCTGTCGGGAACCGCAAACAACCGCTGACGCTGCGGGTGTAAAACGCGTCGTGAACAATTGTGCTCTTATTTTTGCATATAACTCTATATTTTAAAGAACCTGCGGGCCCGCAACAGCTGCGGGTGTGGGTGAAAACCGCGCCGTGAGTTTTTAGGCTAAATGTTCATCACGTAAATGCCTTCCCCCGTTGGCGAACCCGAGTCTCGCAGTTCGTCAGTGGAGTTAGGCGTGTACGTTAGCCCGTCGACCAATAATCAAACATACATTGAAGTCTAGATTAATTATCTTAGTTTAATAAAATAAAAGATCTCGAAGATCAATAATTTTGTATAAAATTATAGCACATTACAAAATAAAAAAAAGCTTTTGTAAAATGTAACGGTCTTCACGCAAAGCTCTAAATCATAAAAAAATAGTCGATAGACAATAATATGTAGCTGATGTATGTTAATAACAGGCTTATTAATTAATGAATATTTATATCAAATTAAGCCTACTTTTTGTTTTGTATTACAGATAAGCCATATAAGGTGTTGCTATGTAGATCTGGATCTTTAAACACACAGATAGTAGATATCTTATTAAGTAGAAATTTTATCTTTACTCTCATATTGCTGAAGAAGCACCCATAGTTAGCCGAAGACACTAAAAAGTCCCACAATGTGATAGGTGGCAACCGGGCAATGTTATTTTTATTAAAAAAATTAAATTACACATTTTCTTTCTTGTTGTCCGAACCAGATATTTAACCCGAGACCTCAAGAAGTCTAGTCGAATACCGGAACACTACGCGACAGAGACTAGAGATATGTTTTTCATACATGTATTGTTTATGCTTACCACGAAGTTCAGTTTATAATGGCTTTGGCAATTATCAAGTATCAAAGTCAGGTGATTGCAATTTTACCGCCTTTACTATTTGCAGGTTTTAACTATCCCATAGTATGAAAAAAAAACATTTAAAAGTCTTTTATTATCCCGTTATTTAAAGGAAAATTTTGTAAGGTAAACCTTTCCAAGGATTTTATTATTCCGCAATATAAAATCCTTTGTAGGTTTTAAACGATTTTTTCATAATAGAGGATAATTAAAACCTGCAAATAATAATATGCTGTAAAACTTAGCCGATTAAAGTCTCAAAGGATCATGACCAACGAGAGGTGGTCACCTCATAGCCAGTGACAGTCGTCACGAGAAAGCAGAGTCTAGCCAACAGGAAACTAGTTTACACCGTACACATTTTGCTATTTTCACTTATGTAAATAATTTAAATTCTCTCACATTCTTGTGAAATATGCTGCGTCCGGTTTTAAGATTTTATCTTGTGATCTTAATTTTTAAGGATCTTGTTGTATGTTAATGTTTGTATGTTAATGTTGTATGTAAATGTTTTCTTTGAGTTTATAAATATGATTGTGCTTGCTTTATTTAAACCAGGTTAGTTTTTCTGACCTCCTAGTTGTTCGAATGGCTAGCGGATACTCCTAACTACACCGACCAACTTCGAGGCTCAGGTTCGATTTCCGACAGGGGCAGGCATTTGTGCCATGTCATGTGTGATGACACACATGGCATGTGTGTTGACATTTACATGTCTGCATTTCCGGGTCTAGGTGTTTATTAAATTAGTTCTGGTATCAATTTAAGTATTTCTATGTATTAATATCGATGACTAACACCCATAACACATGCATATAATTTGCTTACTTTGTGTTAGATTCAATTTGTGTAACTTGTCCAGGGATATTTATATATTTAATCTATTTATTATTATTATTATTTATGTTTGGTGTCTCTAGACGGCGCGAATTTCTTACCATCAGGAAATCCGTTTGCTCGGTTGTCTTCCAATATCATAAAAAAATTGTGATTAACTTAAGTTCAAAACAGTTTAATAATCTATGAACTGAAATCTGTGTTTCCATTTTTAGAAAAATCACAAATTCTGAAGAGAAGCACACTCCATTAATTTTACACGGTTGTCACATTAATGACAAACCGTAGAAGTCACTGTTTTGCATGACTTATTAATAGGACTTAGGATTAATAGGTTTATTTGAAGATTAGAATTGAAAAAGTTTCGAATAATACATATGAGCTTCCTATTAGAAGGACACTACAACGTTGGGATAACCTTTATTGAGAGGATTTTAGAAAAAGGGTCGAAAAAACTTAAAAGATATTTGTTCTGTTAAGAAATCCCAACTGATTACACACGTATTAATTACGTACTTACGTATTTTAGTTTTTTACTAAAAGTGTGATTTAATATAGGTAGGTTTAGCTTTCAAAAAAAATATTGTTTTTTATTCTTACATTTCTTGAAACAATTTATTTGGTTTGCAGTGGGCAACTCCAGTGTATTACTACAGTGAACTCTTAAGCTACTGTTAACCCAATTTTAATTAATTGTCTCTGTGGTCTAGCGGTCCGATGCTGGACTTTCATGAAGTCCCTAGTTCAATTCGAATGGCAACTAAAAGAAATAGTGTTTTTTTAATTTTATAAAAATCATCAACGTTGCTCGAGATTTTATGAGCTTAATTGGCATTAGGCTTTCTATCACTCTGTGGGACATTCGCTCGCACTCAGAGACGTCTATTATCATTTAATCTATAATTAAATCATAATTTTGTATGAAAAATGACGACTTAACGACGAATTAAAATATATTTGTCGTCACAGAGTTCGGCCGTGAGTGTATTCGCCCAGTCGTGTTTACTCTGGTTATGCTTAGCTTTTCGAGGATATTATATGATTTTTTGCTTCTAATAAAATGCTTTAAACTTTCATTATGAAAAGGTGAAAATAATCTTAAATGTGATATCGTTATAAGATTAAAATAACAATATAATAATATGTGGACATAAAAGTGAAAAGAGATTAGAATTTATTTTCGTATTTAATTATCATGAATCATATTCATCCTCACATATTTCATACTTTCACGTAGGTAGGTTTTTAGCTAATGCACAATTAAGGAAAAATAAAGACCTAAATTTTGGGCTGTTCCCTTTGTTCACATAAGCCATGGCCTCTTTTGTAAAACTCAGCGGTGCTGTTTTTCGTTCCATATTGGAAAAATTTAGTCTAAATTGCCGAACATAATGAGAATTAGATTTGGTTTCGTTACTACTAATAGTGTGTAAATGTTGCCAAATTTGAATCAAAATCGACATTGAATATATAAGAACCAAAAAATTTAATTCATGTGATTGTACTAATTTTTTGTAGCTTAATTTTCTTATTTGTATTAATTTCAACTCTTTTATGTTATACGTTACTTTCGTAATAAACGACTAAGTATTGATCTCACTATATGCCCACGACTCACGCACACACACACACACACACACACACACACACACACACGCACACACACACGCACACACACGCACACACACACACACACACACACACAAAACATGAATTGTTATGTAATTTAATATATCACCTTCATACAAACGACAATCACCCATTCAGTTATCCGTCAGTCAATTCATTTTTTTTTTATACAAGAGGAGGCAAACGAGAAAGTGGGTCACCTGATGGAAAGTAATTACCGCCGCCCACGGGCATCCGCAACACCAGGAGTATCACAAATGCGTTCCCGACCTTTAAGGAATCAGTATGCTCTTTTCTTGAAGGTCCCTAAGTCTAATTGTTTGGGAATACCGCCCTCGGTAACTGATTCCACAAAGGTGTTGTGCGATGTAAAAAATGTCTTCGGAATCGCACAGTTATAGATCGCCACGCATCAAGATAATGGGCATGATACTTTAAACTCTGTCGCGAAGTCCGAAAGTGGTAATCAGCGGATGGAATTAAACCAAACAACTCCTCAGAACATTCCCCATAATAGATGCGGTAAAAAACATTGAGAGACCCAACATCTCTACGCAGCGCCAAGGGATCAAGCCGATTGGTAATTGCCCGGTCATTGACAATTCGAATTGCTCTACGTTGAATGCGGTCAAACGGAAGGAGCTGGTACTGTGGAGCCCCTGCCCAGAGTTGAGAACAGCAATCCCTATGAGGCCGAATCTGCGCCTTGTATAGTTATAAGTGATGGGTCGGCTTGAAATACAGTCTCGCTTTACTGAGCACACTAACTTTTTAGATGCTATTTTAGCTTTCTCCTCTAGGTGACCACAAAATTGAACATGACTCGAAATGTCAACGCCAAGTATACCAATGCAGGCTGTGGCAGTTAAGGAAACGCTCTCAAATCAAGGTAAAATTTACTAGTAAAACCTATCTATCGTGTAATGGGCGTCTAAAAGAAAATATTTCTGTCGCTAGCTAAGTTTGAGGTGCTAAAAGCTTTGGCTCTAGCTCAAAAAACTTTATCTTTCAAGGTGTTTGTACCCATTCGTTTTAGATTGATTTTACAAAAAATACTGTTATAGAATACGTTACACCCAATAATATTTATGTTACCGTATGTATCCGTTCTCAACAAACTAAAAAACGGCCACAAGATAGACAAATTCGCATAAAGATGCGAAAGAAAAGATTATACCGCAGAATTACAAAGACAAATATTTCCAAAGGTGTATCGGTTACAATTAATCAAAGATTTTACCAAGAATTACTTTTATCATGGGCACTTTCTTACCTTTTGTCTTTTTTTCAGGTCAAAGATGGTGACCGATATGACTTCACACATATCACGGACGACATTAATATGCCTAACATTAGCCTCATTTCACGTAAGTAATTTATTCAATAATAGTAATTAATTAATAATTACATTAACATTAATTATCATTATATGATTTAATAAAGATTGTTTCAATTAAGTAATATTTGATATTATTTTGCTTATCTTGTTTGTGTTTTATGTTTTTCGTCCGATTTGAACGCAGATATATTGTTAATGATGTTACTTATAAAATACGACCACCGCGGGTAGAAAAACTAAAAGATAATTTGTTTTCTTAATTTCCTAATTGCCTCTGTGGTCTAGCGGTCCGGGTGTTGGACTTGACTGCGTGAGGTCCCGGGTTCGAATCCCGGGTCGCCCAACAAAAAGAAGATAGGATTTTTCCAATTTTCTAATAAAAAAATGTTGGTCGGGATTGGAAATGTGCCCGGTTGGCGATAGGCTTGCCACTTATCACATTGTGGGACTTAGTGTCTTCGGCTAGTCGTGGGTGCCTTGGTTGTACCTCTGCCTACATCTTCGGGGATATGGGCGTGAAGATACTTTTAATTTTCTAATCAAAACAACGTTGCCTATAATTGGATATGTAACCAATTGGCTATAGGTTTGCTGACATCACATTGTGAGACTTACACCCGTATTCAAGAAGCTTACTTGACTAAGTAGTTAAAAACTTAATAACGACCTAAATGACGTACTTCGTGCTACGTTTTTTCATTACTTAGCCTAGGAAGCTTCTTGAATACGGGTGTTAGTGTCTTTAGTGTTTCGCTTGGCGTAGGTGCCCTGGGGGCTGATTGCGTATCTTTTTAGTGATGCTAGGTAAACGTGTTTACCTAGCATCCTAAACGTAAAGACGTGTTTTGTATTTGTCATCTCCTTTGTATTTCTGTTGGTTACTGGAGATAGCAAATATAACAGCTAATATTAGACAGCTATTTGTTGTATTTTTTTAAGTTAATTTGCACCTTTCTGGGGTATATTAAGACTTTTAATCCATGCTGCCACGTCTTCCGTATGAATAAATTCTTTTCAACCGTCATAAGTCATTTCAGGTCATAAGTCGTAAGTCATAGATCGTAAGTCAAAGTCATGTCATGGTCTTGAGTAAAGCGGTGGCCTCTTTACTCAAACTCATTTAGTGAGATTTGGCGGCAACGAGGAAAGACACGATAAACTATTTACTTCATTAATATTTCACTTATGCACTTGAACAAAACAAAATTGAATTTATTGCCACCTAAATTAACTCATAATTTACACGAAGATCATTTTTTTTTGATTATTTATTCTCACATATTTATCTTATGACGATATAAATGAGTTTTATGGTTAGTTATTCTGTCTTATAACTACAAATAATAATTAGTAACATAACCTCTGTGGTCTAGCGGCTCAGTTGTCGGACTTGACTACATGAGGTCCCAGGTTCGATTCCCGGGTCGGTCAACAAAAAGAAAATTTGGTTTTTCTAACTTTTTGATAAAAAAACGTTGCTCGCTATTGGAAATGTGCCCGGTTGGCGATAGGCTTGCCACCTATCACATTGTGGGACTTAGTGTCTTCGGCTAGTCGTGGGTGTCCTGGTTGTACCTCTGCATGAACTCTCGGGGATATGAGCGTGAAGATACTTACTTACTTTACTTAGTAACATAATTTGTGTCCCGTTGCGAATATGCAATGGCGAACTAATTGCGAAAATACGCCCGCAGTATCTCTTGCGTTTTCTGCAATGTAATATATTTGCGATTTTGCTATATCAATTTTAATAAAACGCAGATTAAGAAGTACCTGTATTGTACTATATTTATATCCTTTTAATAGTGACAAATCTTTACAACCACTATATTAGTTGTTTTAGGTTTAGAAGTGGTCTTGAAATCTTCTAACTTATCAGCATTTAACTATTTTATCTAGTACTAGCTGATTCGCCAAACTTCATTTTCTTGTTAATAATATCTGATGTTTACGTTTAGTGCTCTCTTTCTACCTTGGAGAGAGACTTGGTGTAAATATATTTCAGATGGCCATGACGTGCCATCTCTACTTTCTGGATTTCTAGTTGTGTTCAAAACTTGTGACTGAAAACAATACAAAACAATCTGTAAAGCGCCTTCGTTGCGTTAATAAATTATAGCCCAATTAACATTTTGACTTTCACCCTTCTCCCACGGGAACAGTTTTAGTGAGCGGGATAAAAAGTAACCTATAACCCACCAGTTCAGTACATCCAGCTTAAATTGCTATTATGGTACATACAGACAGACAAAAATTCTAAAAATTTGTTCTGGTGCAATATGTTTAGTCGCCTGCACCTATTTTTTTAGTATCGTCTAGGCACCGAATTCGCTATTCTATAGTTTTATTATAAGTACAGATAATTATTAAGGCACAGACATTATTGTACAGACACTTATTGTTCGCCAACAATTAAAATATTAGACTTACGAGCGCACTCAAAGAGGTCAATTAACATTTAATCTGTCATTATTTTACAATTTTGTATATAAAACATTGACTTAATAATTGATTAAAAGATGACTATCTCACATAAAATATAAAATTCAAAATGTTTTGCACACATAGCTTAATGCGTAGCAGAATAGGCATCAGAACAAGATTTCCAGTTTTTTTTCTTTGGATGAAATACTGTTATGTATATAATGTGGGTGGAGTGGTTTACTAGTCATCTTTCTGTCTTACCCAGAATAGATAATATGCTTTTGGATATCATTCGTCAATTATATTAGAAGATCCGTTAAGTTTTATGTTACATCTTTAGTAGTGTAGCCCAGCGTGAAGAGGCTCATTTTCGTTAATATCAACGAAAGTTTCTTTTTATTTGTTAATTTTTAAATAGAAATTTAAATTTATTTAAATGTGTTTACGAATACGTTACCTTCCCATTTCTGATTTGAACGTTTTGTGTTCGAATTTTAAAATGTTATCGTCATTAAATCTTGACGTTCTACGAGTATATATATTTTTAAGTATCTTAAAACCGTCTATCTACTTAAAATATAGAAATACATAATATATAATATACTAATCAATTCCAAGAATTTTTACTCCATACTTCCATATTTTATTTTTATTTAAATTTAGCACTAAATAATAAGTAGTATTGATTATCGCCTCTGTGGTCTAGCGGTTCAGTTGTTGGACTTGACTGCATGAGGTCCCGGGTTCGAATCCCGGGTCGGGCAACAAAAAGAAAATTAGGTTTTTTCAATTTTCTTATAAAAAAATGTTGCTCGGGATAGGATATGTGCCCGGTTGGCGATAGGCTTGCCACCTATCACATTGAGGGACTTAGTATCTTCGGCTAGTCGTGGGTGCCCTGGTTGTGCCTCTGCCTACCTCTTCGGGGATATGGGCGTAAAGATACTAGTATTGATTATCAACTTTAGGTTTTTTCCATTTTTTTTAATTTGATTGTATTTGCAAGATATTCGTCGATATCGAACTGCTGGATCGATTTAAATTTTATTTGAATTTTTGTATACGTCTCAGCTTCAAGACTTCGTAGGTTAGTCCGGACATGTCAACCTGTGACGTTTCTAATCAACGTTATCCGAGGACTAGATTAAAATCCGTAGAAATAGTGTGAACAAACTAATCTGACAGCACTAAACGTGTTTTGTATCTTTGTATGACTATCTTTGAAAATAGACAATGATAACTTAAAAGTTGTTTAGTGAGTGGGCAACAATTTTACCACCATAGACTGTGTTGGATCTGATCCAAAAAGCCAAATATATTCACTACACAAATCCGTGCCCCTAATGTCAATCGAACCCTAGCCTCGCGGATGTTAGGTGAATTTAGGCTTGCACTCAAAACTCTCGACTTAAGAAGCCTAATAAAATTTATAGAAGTCGTTGCTTTTTGCTTTCATAATAATTTAAGTAAATAATTACTTAAATTATTATGAAAGCAACGACTTCTATAAATTTTATCGGTTTTAGTCGGTTTTTATCGGTTATAAAACCGATAAAAACCGACTTCGATTTCAGTAAGTAAATAATCCAGACTTAAATCCAGACTTGGTGGCAGAAGGATTACCTTTTGGATACTCTCTTTCAAATGATGGTTTTT
Source organism: Calephelis virginiensis (assembly GCA_002245475.1). Classification (NCBI taxonomy): domain Eukaryota; kingdom Metazoa; phylum Arthropoda; class Insecta; order Lepidoptera; family Riodinidae; genus Calephelis; species Calephelis virginiensis. Next base: position 129,503 of record NJDC01002504.1, read on the forward strand.
CAAATCGGTTTACAAATGACGGAGAAATTGACTAAAAACATAAATATATAGAAGTCGCACGTTATATGTGTAGTGTCCCCTTTTTGTAGTCGGTTAAAAGTGCAATCAAAACATAGTTTGAATTTGTATTAAAGGATACGGAATGGAAGATATTTTTTTATATAAGTATATGTATAAATGAAACCCCATGTCGCGTGGTTCTCGTATCACCTGAACGAATGGACCAATTTTGCTAATTATTTTTTGTTGTGTTTTTTATTGTAAAAAGAAGGTTCTTATGAAAAGAATTAAATGGAATATTGCAGGGAAAATGGAGAAACAATACTTTATTTTTTTCCGTATAAATTGTTAGCTGCTGTCAAGTGACACGAAGTTCGCCGGGTCGGCTAGTTCAGAATAAATACGGTAATCTAAACACATTCCGTTAATTTCCGTTCGTCACAAGAAGTCGACCTAGAACCGGATAACCAGAAGCTGTCCTTGAGGTCGAATGAATGCCGAGTGTCTACTGACCGACCATTTGTGTACGAGACTACGTTGTACACTTTCTTCCTTAGGCTGCTTACACACTGACGACTTTTAACAACTTTTGTAATGTAAAAATATATTGACGTAGGTATGTGGACTAACGTTCGCTTCTGGGATGAACTTGTAATTGAGATGCTTAGTGGTGGTGGTTATTTTTTAAATGAGACAAAAAATAAAAAAATGGAATATTTTAGACACGTGAGATTAGTCCGGACATGTAAAATTGTCACGTTTTTGACGTGACAACGTCTTATAATTCGATGGAACCGGCTGCACGCACCAAAAAACATGACTCACGCGGCGTTACCTCGCTTTGTGGCGTACCATTTAAAGGTTGAAGTGCAAGCGAGAGCGCGGAGCGAGCGACAAAGAGGCACAACTTGTCTCCGTTTTTATGACGTTGTCACATTCAACTATCGTCAGTAAACCGACTTTACAGACAACCGCTTTTTTTTATCAACATTTTGCATGAAAGATTAAACGTTTTTAGAAATGTCGTGTACAGACTGATTTAACAGCAATCTCTTTCTATTACTTTCGTTTAAAGAAAAAGGAAAGGAAAGGAAAGGAATAACGTAAAATTAGTTTAGTGAGTGTTTAACGAAGTAACGTTGTCTGTTAAAATTTGGTGGTTCGCCTAACCTATTTTTAATCGATTAAATAAAAAATATTTACAATTAAATTTTTTATGATTAGTCGACCAGTAAACAAACCGATTTTATGTTCTTTTTTTGAGAAAGTAGGTCCCTTAATTAATTAAAAAAAAATACACCTCGCCACCTCGTAGTTATGCCCTATCTTTCAAACATTTGCATAATAAATGTTAATCAACTTAATACATATTATCATAAAATGCATATTTTTGTATCACTTTTTAAACCTGAGTGAAAAAACTCCAATGTTGCTAATATATTCTATAGCTTCCAAGAATTGTAGTTATTTGTATCTTTCTCACAGATTTTAGTTTGAGATAAGGAATACGGTTATTATAGACTATTCTTATATTTTGTTACAGATTTTTTAAGATATCTTTTGCACATATAAACCCTATAGTTTCTACAATTAACTTGACTGAAAAAAGCGTCTCTAAGAGAGGGAGGTTAGGTTAATTATGTTTCTTACCATTCAAAGATCAGTCAGTTTGATTGCTTTCGTATATTATAAAAAAAATTCTCATTTATATTCCCGTCTTTTTGAGATATTTCTGGCCACACGAAATGGGGATTCATTTTTACTTAATATATACTAGCCGACCAGCAAACTTCGTATCGCTTGACATTGACAGCTACTACATAACATTTGATGATCCGATAGTAGCGTAGTCTGCCGGATACAATGTAGAATATTCCAAAATCAATGACTACTTATAAATAAAATAATTAAAAAAAATATTTTCCAGTGGACCAAATTCTGAATCTAAACCATTCTCAAATCCCCTTGAACACCCACAAAAAAAAATCAAAACCACTCCTGTTGTTTAGGAGTTCAGTGACATACGCACGCACGAGAAGTATATATTCAAAGGTAGATAAGCTCACTTTATACTTTTTGATTTGTAATATCTATAAGTGCAATGAAGTGTTATTATTAAAAACATTATAATATAGTATGACTACTAAATAAATAATATACTACATATTATGCTCTTTAAGTTGTTATTCTTAGTATCATGGCCAATATGAATGGACTGGCGTGTCTATGCTCCATTTAAGCTGGACGCGTGTGCGTCCGGTGGCACACATAGCGGACATATCGCACGGTGCAAACTAGACCGAGTGAGTAAAAACATACGGATAGACGCGGTTTGTGGAAACCGTCGGTAGATGGTATTTTATTTGTGTCATCGTTTATTTTACTTGTAGTTTTACTAGGTAGTCGAGTGCTGTTAAAGCAGTTTACCTGATTTGGTTCCACTATCTCAGCTTTTTTGATACACATCAGTGCTCGTTGTTGTCGTATTCTGTACTGGAGAGTAGGATAGCTGGTAGAATTGTATACGCGTTCTGAGATCTCATACCATTAATATTAAAGGTATCTATTGACAAAGGCTGTAGATGCACCGCCTGCTAGTTCGCTAGCTTACATACATATATATCTTCACGCCAAGTCCCTTACGTGGTAGGCAGAGATTAACGAGTGCCAAATCTCACGATCCTGGCAGACCTATCTGGCTGCCTCCATAAATTTCCATTTTCATACATACACACTAGTTTAGACTCTTGACACTACCTTCGTATAACACCCAAGAGATCATGGAATATTAACCGAGGTCTCCCCGGGCACTTACATCCATCCACATTCGCAATGTTTGTCTGCTTTGTCATTCTTTCTTGTTTTCATTCATTCGCTAACTTATACTACCTTTCCGGTAATGAGAAACATACAAATCTTCTCACCAAGTCCCTTACCTGATAGGCAGTATCAAGTGCCAAATGTTACTATTCCTGCTAACTTACCTAGCTTCCTCATTCATTACTCTTTTCATACAACCACGCCAGTTTTGATGTTGATTGGTTCTTACGATCTCAATAAGAAGATAGGGCTTTATCTCTATATCTACTTTACCTTTTGCTCAACATTTTACCCTGTCATATTATAACTTTCATTTTAATATATTTTCCATTGTTTTGTTTGAAAGTTTTGCATTATCTACATCCACCAGTCAACGAACTACGCGCGGTTAAAAGCAAAAGAATCCGTTTGTACTCTGTTCTCTAACAATTTATCATAGCCGTTATTTCAGCAGCATTGATTTTTGTAATTTAGACTAAGCTAAAAATACGGATATGTCCAGTTTGTACAAATTTCAACGGATGGTGTTTTCATGTGGAAAGCTACCAAGCAGATGTATTTCCAGATGGTAAGAAATTCACGTCGGCTAGAGACACCAAAGGTGCGTTGACTACCTTATCCCCCGAACTGGAACACGTCAACGGCAAGCACTGACGTTATGGCGGCAGGAATACGTGAGGTGGTGTACCAATCAGATCGAGTCGCTGCGAGACTCTACCACCTAGTCAGATGTCACGGCCTTAGTGACGGTAAGCCTATGCTCGCCATTTACGAGCTGCCTGGCAGGAAGGCCGATGGTTAATTCTGTAAAAAAGCCCGGACCAACACAATTTTATAGCAGCTATTCTTAACCGATTGAAC
>NJDC01002506.1:0-39492 GCA_002245475.1 Calephelis virginiensis
GCAAACTCGTTGAACCAATTTTTGACGGTCGCCATCGAAGGAGAAGAGTCACCGTAGCATCCAAGCGCTCTTTGATTTCGCTGCGCGTTTTCCCTTCCAAAAACAAGAATCTAATCACCGAACGATATTGTTCTTTTTCCACTTTTTCAAAACCGACCGACACGTTCGCTTCCAAAGGCTGTCAAAACAAAACAAATGAAGGGAAAAGACTGAAAACTACTTGGTAGTCTTCAAAAAGTATTTACTGCACGATAGTAAAACTCTTTTGTAACAACAACGCCATGGGGCGATGAGGCTAAGTAATTATTGAAGGCCCCTCGTAGATATAGATATATCTACAATATATTGTACAACACTGCAGCAGTGTTGTCTATACATATAGAGAAGGTATTAGGTTAATTTTTACGCGACTCAAAATAAAGAAACTATAAGTTTATGTATAAAAGCTTAAACATTGCGGCATGATTACGAGAGAGCTTCTGAAGGCGAGTAGGGCACTATTTACTGTTTAGAAGTTCTGTCATCCACCAAAGCATCGCATTTGATACCAGTATATTGGATAAGAGTCGTTATAGTGCAGTAACCATTAAAAAAAGAGAATTCTCAAGAGTAACACACTCAGTTTTATTCGCTTACCTTATTACGTATAGTTTCAGCCTAATCCTTTACGTGTTTTTTGCATAAAAAAGTAACAAACATCCATCCGTTCTTCCATCTTCACAAACTTTCGCATTTATAATATTAGTATGACGTCAAGAGTTCCGTCGCCACAAAAGATTACCCGGATCTTTATTTTAGTTTGACTTTGGTCAATCTTTTCATAATGGTATTAAATGGTAATCAAGAAAAAAACATTTATAGTTCGAAATAGTTGGTGAATATACTCCCTACGGCTGGGTAGCCGGTCGAGAACAGACCGTCTGTTAGACTCTCGTTAGATTATTAGATATTAGACCACAGCTTAATTACTGCTTAGGAGTTCCGCCATCTATTTTGCGTGTTTCTTGGCGAGGTCTTGTAAATTATATACTCCACTTTATGCCAACGAATAGTAACTTCTGTCGCTGACAGTTAACTGGGTCCCTAAGCTAAAGTGACTGAGTTCAGCCCATTTCTTTCAAAGAACTCACTACTAATAGGTCAACAAAGGTCACCAAAGGTGTCCTCTAATCTAATGTCGGGTCGTAATCATACTTACATCATGATGATGTAAGTCATCTAGTACGAGTGTAGTATGACATGATGTCGGATATCTAGAAATGACGATGACTGGGGAGGCCTATTTTAAGCAGATTGACCCAGATATTTTAAAAAATCTGCCGTATCTGAATCTATGTACGTATGTCATATCTATCCTAGTATGTGTTTGCCTTGTACATTGTCTGGAGTCAAAATGCCCGTGTAAGACTTAAAATATTGCTCGTCAAATTGAAGTCAGTCTTATTATTTTAATAAAAAATATCTTGATATTTCCTCGTAATCTGATATTCATTTTAGTAACATATTTCGTTAAAATTCTGTTTATTTCGATTTTAATAATTGTAGCGCCTTGTAAAAAAACATCGTAAACGATTTTTGTTGCATGTATTATAAAATCGGAAATATAGTTTCGAGTGCGATCGATTCCGTACCTGCGCACAACACTAGTTGCAGTAGGTCGCCTGTCCGCATGGAACGATTCAACATGGCGGCTTTTACTTCACAGTCACTTGCATGGCTACGTTATTACTAGTTTTTAATTTTTAATCTCACAAATTTTTTTCACTTATCAAACATATTTTAGCATTTTATAGTGTAATTTTTTTTACAAAGTTTAAAAAATAAGTGAAGTTATTAAAGTGGAGCAAGTGTTAGGAAGTCATTCTAGATCCTTGAGTGACCTTTTGAATGGACTTTCTTTTACCATATTGTTACGTTAGCATAATCTACTCGGTCGTGTGAAGTTTATTTGGGATTATATGGACTTGAAAACTGTGATATAGTTTAAATTTCAGTGCCACATAATATTTTTATTTAGTCAAATAATCAGGTACTGTGCAAGAAAGAACTCCCACGTGGAAATACCTCACGTCTCTATTTATAGACTTCGAACTTGGTTCATATAAAGTGATAGGCGGGATTGAAAATAAACTGAAAAGACCATACTAAAGAGTGCAATAGTTATAGAAGTGTGATTTACCTCGCAAGTGTTTCGCTGTCATTTTTATCTGGCTACATTTCGAATCGCAACTATAGTGTTCTGCCATTTTGCTAAAGACAAATCGTGTTATATCTCCGAATTACGTCTTATTATCTGTTATCTAACGATTTACATGTAAGCAACATTTCGATGATATTTATCTGATGATCATTGTGATGATCATATTGAGGTGGACACATGGTTACTTTCATTAGGTTCTTTCGTACGTCAATTCTATATAATGTCGCTCTACGCAGCGACTACAAGAGCGCCGCTCCCAAGACAGTGATTTGTCACAGTAATAATATTGTTGAAATCTGTATCCTTGCAAGAAGGATTAATGGAAAATTCCTTAAGTACATTATATCTCACCTAATAGTAATCCTGGTTATTTCTTTATATCACAGCTTATTATAAATAAGTACGGCTTTTTATTGCTAAGCAGTAAAATACCATGCAAGCATTGTTATTTCCTTCAATCACCCTTAATATCTAGTACAAATATGTTCTTAAATTGTTTTAACCTATATTATTGTAATACTCAGTCTCATACAGGTATAGTGGTTTGACATAGAAAGTAATTGTTTTTTGTATGATGTAATTAGACCACAGGAAAGCTGTTTAATATAACCTATCAGTATAGGTCCATACTTACATATCATATGAAAACAACACATGTATTATTAATTTGTGGTTTTGAGATGTTAATATATTAATTTCTTGCAGAGATTAGTTCAGTTGATAGTCAATCGGATGCTATCAATCACCCAACTAGTCAAGTCAATCCAGCTGTAACAGAAACTAAAGCAACAAAACAAGTGTTACCTACAACTGAGACTGAAGCATCTAATCTTGATAAGAAGCCAGAGGTTGTGATTAATAAAGAGTCCACATTCCCCTCAAAGCAACTTCCCACTGCCACTGAATTATTATCAGCAAGTATTGAGAAAATTGCGGCAAAAGAGCATACCTTAGAAACGGAGAGTTGTAAAAGCGAAGAGTCAAGTGCAAGTCAAGCTCAAGCTAAACTTTCTCAGAGCATTGCAAGTGTTGCCCGCACCAACCCTGATCCTAAGATGAAAGATATTAACCTTAACAATAAAACAACAGGTTTGTTATATCAATTTTATTTTATAATGTGTTAGGCAGTACACTCATGATATATTTTAGAATAAATGGTTATATTGATAATGTTAATTATATGAGACTTCCTCTCGTGTATTTTGTAAAACAGTGGTTAAATAAGTCATAATAACTGCTTTAAAACCAAAGTAGGTATCATCAAGTTTTTTATGACTACAACAAGCTACAAAATTTCAATTTCATTGCTGTATTAGAAAATATGAATATAAAATAGGAGAGGCTGAATCCCAATTGGTAGTCATTTCCTCAGTTCGCATCCATTTAGTGGAATTGACAGGTTTCATGAAAAACTAAAAATGTCCTAGATCTAGTTTTGAAATTAATAATAGTGTAATCCATCCATAGTGTCCATCCATCTTTACTTTATTAGGATAAAACTAAGTTTTGGAAAAAAAGTAGTGATTTTTACATAATTAGAATAACCAAAAAAGGGCAATTTAGCCAGTTTGCATCCCCAAAATCCAGATAGCGTCAACCCAAGGTCCAGTTTGCGTCCACCAACTTATGAAGGAGATAGGGGGAGATTTACTAAGGAATTTCAGAGAAATAATGAGTTTTAACTATTTTTTATTATAAAATTACATATGTTCACCACCTGGGATAAATTGGCCATTGAATATCAAACAAGGTCTTTCCGTTACAATACCCTGTTTACATAAACTCTTAGTTCCAGTAATTTTGTAATAGGTGCAGAGTATAAAGAGTTTATATGTAATGTAAGGTGTTATGTAAAATTTAATGAGTGTAGTGTCCTGGATCAAAACCTCGTGCTGAAGTAGCTTATTTAACGCTACATTCAAATTATTTCTGTGGGAGACACAGTTTTTTTTTACTTACCTTATTTTACCAAACTAAGGTACCATTCCTTCCATTCCTGCTAAAAGCATTACAGACATATACAAACTTATTCATTTGCTCCAACACTATAATGTCCATAAAAAAAAAAGTATCTTCACGCCCATATCCCCGAACAGGTAGGCAGAGGTACAACCAAGGCACCCACAACTAGCCGAAGACACTAGGTCCCACAATGTGTAATGTATAATGTCCATATATTTTATAATCATGATTAGCATTTGTGCTACGATGAAATGGAAACTAAAAGTACAGAATATATCAGTCAGGTGAACTGTCTTTGTAACAGAATATTTCTTTGTTTTACGTCCACAATATTTTGATTATAGAATACAGACATTTTAAACTGAAGAGATTTTGTTAGATTTGCAGATAGTAATTTTTTTTAGAGGTTTTACATCAAGCATGTCTTGTGTGGCTTAAAAAGGTTGTATGCTTTTATCGTTTTGAAGCTGTTTAGTAAAAAAAATTTATAACCTATCATGTTCTGTTTTTGATTTGTCATCTGCTCTTTGTCTTTGCAATACTTTTTCCGTGGGCAGAATAAATGGCTACTGAAGTTGATATTTCTTGTTTTGTTCGAATTTTCAAGCAATGTCAAGTGTTGCCCTTATGGTATAAGTGGAGGGGCTTTTGTTTTAAATCTCCAACCGCTGGTCGAGGTGGTTAAAAATCCAATGAATCTTCCATAGACCTTACTCATGAGGCCTTGAGTTAAATTTCCGAGTGGGATAAATTAAATTTTCTAATACAAACATTGTCACCCGGAATATAATTTGTGCCTTGTTGGCAGTAGGTTTGTTACCTATTACATTGTGGGACTAAGTAAATATCTTTCGCTAATAGGTGGGTGTCCTAAGCACTCTACCGGCTTCCATCTACTTATAACTGTCTAATTTAATAAATATTTAATTAACTTTTATTTAAATATAAAGGTTGGCTCAATTTAGTATATTGTATAATAATTTCAACATCTGTATCTTTTCCTATATCCGTAATTATGTGCACATAAATTGACAAATTTAATAACCATAGTGATAATGGTAAAAAATATATTTCTTTGTATTAAAAAAAAGATTTCACTTAATGATAGTAAAATGAGTTTGCCTCCACTGTGGATGCAAACTGCATTTTTTAAAATTGATATGCTAGTTCGCATCCACCTCATTTTGACTTTTAAAAATACAATAATTAATCAAAAACATAATTATTTCAATTTCTAGATTTGTTTTTAAAGTCTAAACAAAATACTACTCTTAAAACTTGGATAAATTAACCATGAAACGCGCCAAATGAAATAACCTAATTTTTTTGCTAAAATTGAGATATTTACACACTTTTTTTGCTTAGCTAAGTTTTTTTTATAAATAAATATTCCTGGACAAGTTACACAAATTGAATCTAACTCCAAAGTAAGAAAATTATATGCTTGTGTTATGGGTGTTAGTCAACGATACTATTACATAGAAATACTTAAATAGACACCAGAATTAATTTTTAACAGGTTTTGTTCTTCATGTATGTGTATTTTTATATATTGCATTATAAGTAGAAACAACTAGTTTATTAGCATACTTATTTTTAAGTATTTTTTAAACAACATTCGCAAAATGGACGCGAACTGGACAGTGGACACGAATAGGTGAACTTACCCTAATTTAAAAAATAATAAACTTAGCTTAAATTTGATTTATTTGTTTCTACATTATATTAGTGTTATCTTACAAGTTTTGTTATTGCAAACTTTGGCAATTATTGTAGCCTAAAAATAAATGCAAAAACAAAGGTGGTATTGATGTAACTATACATATTGGCATTGACTACATGAGGTTCCTGGTTTGATTCCTGGATAAGGCCAGTCAATGTGCTTTTTTCAATTACCTAATTAATAACAGTGATGTTGCTAGGGATTGTGTAAGTGCCCGGTTGCCACTTATCACTTGAGACTACTACCTACTTGTTTGGGATACGGGCATTAAGATTTCCGCTTTCCATTGGTAAAGCTATCCCATTTTGAAACTGTTGTTTGTCACAAAAAGGACATAAGTAAATAGCATGGATGTAATAGGAAAGTATATAATTAGTTTTGATCAGATAGATAAAACTGAAACTGAAAAAAGTAAAGGGTTCAAACTAAAGAAATCAGTCTAAAGGTATTAAAATAGAGTGTGTCTGATCATTATAGTCTATTTGAATCTAGTTTTGCTGTCTAAAATTTGATAATCCCATCATGTTGATAATCCCATATTGTGATTTTTAATGAATGACTGCTGCACTAATACTTGCTGCAGTGACCTGGCTGGCTGAATGTTACCTTGCTCTTTTTTCCGACTGGTAATACTGGTTTAAATATGCCCATCAAATCTATTAGATTTTAGCCATAACATTGTTACACAACAAATATTACATTATGTGTGGTAAGAGTTTTGTAAATATTGTCACTAATGCAATTCCTTCTATTTACTTGCAAAATAACATAACAACATAACAAATTAATAATATCAAACATAGTGCACTTTAATAACAGACTTAAGATTGTAATAAAATTCACTCTTAAGAATAAAAATAATTTGCTGCAAATACTACATAGTATAGTTATTTAGTTCTCTTAAGGAGACTTTGAATTATAAATCTTTTGGATAATTTTTATTACAATAAACACTTTTATTTTTATAATTTGGTTTTGTCGTCTTAATCACAAGTCATTGCTTGCTGATGTTAATTTTCAGGTTGACCTTTAAGTTTTTCACTACCGGAATTTGTTTTATCAAGTTAAGTGTTAATGTTTGAATAATAAAGGCCTACTTACCATAACTTATAGTTTATGAAGTAGTAATCTAACTTCTATGCATATTTTACACTTAATTTGAATTATCTGTTTTTAATTTTATGTATTTTTATTAGTATAAAGGAACACTTCAAGGACTTGAAATTTTGAATACATATCAAACATTATGGTATATTAGAAATATCAGGAAGATATTTAACTAAACTTTTATTATTTTATATAGATCCTGACACTGCCAATGGAAATACTACTGTCGAAACTGTAAAAGAAGACAGCAATAAAAATGAAAAATCTGTAAAAAACACTAAAAATAGCAATAAGAAAGCTAAAATGGCTAATAATGAAGCAAGTGAGCCCAAGGTTGAATCATATGAAAATGGAAAAGATGAGACTGATAAAACTAGCAAGATTGAAGAGGAGATTGAAACAAAAGTGGAAGAATCCACTGAAAATGCAGAGAAACCGACTGAAGCTGCACCTCCTGTGTTTGTTCCTAAATATAAATACTCAGATGGTAAGTATTAGTTATAAGTATATTTGCACTCTTTCTGAGAACATATTTAATTATTTGTGCAATTGTATATTACTTTTACAATATTTTTGTTGTTCAGGGAGGAAAAAAGGTGTATAGTCTGTAAATTATATTAGTATTGAAATTAAGTTTTTCCACATTTTGACGTCTATCAAAAGATGTCATGTCGGTCATCAGAAAGATAACAAATTGACAACAAATAAATAAATACCTCTTAATACCCACAGGCTCATTGAATTGTCATTAATTACTAGGTTTTAAGATTTTAATTTTTTACATTACTCCACTCCCCAAAGAAAGCAAATTATACCTTTTTATATTAATAACATTTTGTTAGTAACCATATATATATGCCTGTTTATATTGTGAATGGAACCCGAGCCTTGTAGATATTTGATAAGCTCTCATCAAGGTGGTCATCAATAGTTTAGTTAATAATATATTGACAAACTGTCAAGTTCAGTCATGCAATAGGTTAAGAAATGATTAAATTAAGCCACCACAACTGACGGTAAAAGAGACCAGGATGTTAAAACTACTGAACTACCCATCGACATGAGATCTAATCAAGTACAAGCACCAATACTGTAACATAAGTAAGTTGGATGTAGCAATCCAGACAAATTGTTATGGAACTCTTACCACCCAATTCCAGGTCGTAATTATACATATATAATAAACCATTGTCTCCTCTTGTTATTATTAAATTGCCTGACTCAAAGTATTTGATAAGGGTACATAAGATCACAAATTTTGTTCAATCTAGCATATGTTAGTTTGTACACAACTCTAACAACATTCATGTAGTGGTAAACATAACTTATGGTTACTACCATAAGTTCTGTTCGAAAGTTAGCTCACTAGCTATTATCACCTATCGTTCAACATAGCCCAAAGTGGTTTAACAGAAAATACAACAACACAGGTCTTAGACTGCGATTTTAGAATGTGTAACATGGAACATGTTAAAAAGTTAATACATTTTATTGTCTTTTAGATCAATGGTCTCCACTTAACATGGCAGGGAAGAAATGTTATGATATTAACCTGCTAATGCAGATAAAAGATGATCCAATGTCTAAGAACAAACCAAATGTTCCTTTATTGGAAGTCTGCAATGTGATGAGGGTAAGATTTATTTTATTGACTTTCTATAATCTAGTCTTTACTTCTTGTCCAAAGTTAGAAGTTATTTTTTCAGTTTATTTATTTGCATTATAATAGAATACAATTATTCAAGATGTGGAAATATTTACGTTTTTCTGACGCTCAAACACATTATATGTTACCAACACTTGCTTTTGTCTGCGTATACATGTTTAAAAATGTGTTTAGTGGGTGCGTTAAACACAATTAAAAAATGATTTTCTTGAAACTGGATAATTTTGGAGTGGTTTTTTTTTACTGGATTACAAAAAAACTAATGGACAGGTTTATATTTCGATAATAAATGTGCAGCTTAAATTGTAAAATATTTTTATTAAAATCTTTCAAGTGACCTATATATCCTAGATTTAAGTATATAATGTTTTTTAAATGTGCTATTCACTATATCTTTTTATGAAGGAAATCAACCATATTGCTACTGACTTGTACATCTATCACATTTTATTCATGTTATGAGAAACAATATGGTATAAAATTGAGACATAAGTTACATGAAAGTATATAAACTAGAGATTTGTGTAAAGGAATGGGAAACGGTAAATTAAAAAAGAAAAGAAAAAAAATATATTTATTTACGGAATTGAGTGTTACAAAGATGTTACAAAATTATTTAAGCTTTCCTACATATTCTACCAACTTGTGGTGTGCAAATATTTTAATATGTTTTTAATTAGACTGCGTTGAACAGAATAAACTATTTAGTTGAATGTGTCGCAAGAATCTTCTAGTTTAATATTGTGACAAATGTATTTCTACATGCATTCAAGCATAATAAATTAAATTTAGCATGGATTTATTACAAATCTTAATATATAAATAGTCATCAATGTTCTCGTAATATTGATTTGATTCAATTGAATCTGTGGCACTTTTTTATTTGTAATTAGTGTAGTCTTAGTATTGTTCATTATGATAAGTACAACACGGACTATTATTTTCTTCTTGCTTGAGCCTTATTACAGGTCAACACTTTATGAAATATGGTTTAATAAAATCTGTTTTCGTCAGAATATCAAGTAGCAGTTCTTTTTTATTTTATTGACCATTTTATGTTATTTAAATTATATGATGTTAGAAACTGATTTTAATTAGTATGGAATAACAGATGCCATAATCAAAAAATGGATACCTAATGCGAACAATTTAATATTTTTTATTAGCGTCAAATGTTTTGACACATTTAACATATTGTACTTATCTCGAAAGCCCCATATTTTGTTAAAAATACAATATAATTCTTTCAAAAAATATAATAAAAACCTCAAATATACTTATTCCTTAGCATTTTATATTGCACAACTTTTGGCGTTGTACAATGAACTTCAAATCAGTACCAAAATTCCAAAGAAAGTGATTGATCTCCTTGATTTGTTATGAACAATAATGAATGTATTACTGCCATTGCAGTCAACACCCATACAAGAACCGATGATGTTTAATCCAATCTCAAGACCCATGAATGATGCATTTTACCCTAACTTCTTAAAATCTACTGGTGTTGGATTGAGAAGTAACGTACCCAAAGAAACCAAGAAAGAAGGAAGAAATATGGCTCAAAGTAGTAAGTAAATTTTCTTTACAATTTATTTAAAAAAGATATTATGATTATTATTATAAAATTTGAATTTTATTCAAGACCAACTCCTTCATTTCATGTATTATATTCTTGTTGATATTTTTCAGTTTTAATCTTATATATAAAAAAATAATCCCCATTTCCTTTGTCGTCATCGCATCACTATTGAAAGGATGGACTAATTTTACTAATTCTTTTTGTGATGTGTTAGTTATTGTCATGTTTTCAAGAAGGTTCATATAAAAAATCAACTAACTTCAAAAAGGAAGATGTTATCTATTTGTCTGTATGCTTTTGTTATTTTTTTGTATGTTTGTTACATGATTCCTTTTTCTTAAAGTGGTAGGTCATGATTCAGAGGTAATCCCATGCAAATTTGCTCAAAATACGACAAATGGTTTTTGAGTTATGTTAGTAATGTTGTTTTTTTGTGTACCTAGAACTAGATGGCGTTTTTGCAGTTTTGCTGCGTTAAATTATTACCTAATTAAATAAACAAGTGAAGTCATTTCGGTTACCTAATTAAAACTTGAACATAAATGACCTCATCTGCCTAAATGCACATTAAGAAGGAATATATCATATGTTACTCGCAGATGCAATTGCGACCTACTGTTTAGGTATCTTGGTAGTGATATATCCCTAGGAATATTCCCTAGGAAATGGGTGTCACAAAAAAATGTTTCAAGAATAAGGTAGCTACTTGGTTTCAACATTTATTATTGACAGTCAGTAAAAGTTTGTTAGTTTGTTTTAGTTAGTTTACATTTAGTTTTTTTGGTTTGTGTTTAGTGTAATAGTACATAATGTATAATTTGTATGATAAGGTAAAGGCAGCGTGAAGTTGAATCCATCAGTGAGCGGCAGTGGAGCCCACAAGCCGGTGATCCACGTGTCCCTCTCGCTGCGGGAGGAGGTCAAGCTCAACCAGACTAAAGACGCGTGGAAACCATCGCGCCTGAAGAAAGATAGCCTCACAGAGGAAGAAGCTAAGACTCAGGTAATATTATTCGTCTTTCATATTATGTTGAATAACAATAACTATTGCACGCGGCAGTTCTCCTTGGTTTTATTACGTTCGCTTGAAATCGCAGCGGGGATTCAAACGCGAATTGCTATTTTTTTTTTCATGTATACTTGACACAAACAAAGGCATTGTCATTCCGTTCATAATTCTTACCTGCTAGAAATTATTGGATTTATATACCTTAATCAGTTTCCACAAAATCAACATAACATTGTTTAATAGTATAAATGAATTTTCTTCATACTGATGCGGAGTTGAACGTAATGGTAGTAAAGTGTTTCTGGGCGCAAAGATTTACTTTTGTCGAATCTACCTTGGATTATTTGCAGATCAAGTCTTGCAGTCAACTACAGGTTTTAAATAAAATATACAATGGTTTATAATAAATTTTGTCGAAATGCAGTAGACATCATCAATCATGGACGTGGCTGATTGGAGAGGCATATATTTATTTATGTTAGAAAATAATGTTTACATTTCGGGGTATTTTAATCTATGTGTGGAGCAATGTTAGGGGTAACCTAGAGCTACGAGTATTGAAAGATATTATATTACAGTGATAGAAACGTCATGATCTACATTTTCACATTTTGGCTGAGGTGGCTCGCAAATATTTATCAATTATGGCACATCTGTTTAACCTGAAAAGTTTTTTTATTAAACATGTGAATCGAATAAATCGATCGATTGAACAACGAGTTAGCTCGATGGTAACTATATAATTTTATTGATTGGTGGGCATCAGTAAAAAAAATTACATTAACAGCATGTTCGAAAACAAAAGTTAAAAAAAATTATGATGTTTTTATTTTTGAAAGACCAAGTTTTTAGCTATTATTGACATATTTCTTGCAGCCAGTTTCATTAAATTTCTATAACTCAATATCAGAAGACGCGTTAATAAATGCAATTCAGACCAGCTACAAATTCATACTTCATATTTTTTGCTTACTCATAGTAAGTAAACTAGACAATTAAGTTCCATAATACGAACAGGGACAAATAATAGCCTTTTGTTCAAATTTTTTTTTAAATGAATGATCATAGGTTGATCTCATATCTTCTGAACAGGAACTTTACAAGAAATTCCGTGGTATCCTGAACAAGCTTACGCCACAGAAGTTTGACACTTTGCTGGAGAAAGTGAAGTCACTGGAGATCAACACCCAGAGCAGGCTCGAGGGTGTGATCGACCTCGTATTCGAGAAGGCTATTGATGAACCAAACTTCTCCGAGGCTTACGCGGCCATGTGCAACAAGCTCTCTATGCTCAAGGTATGTAAATTTTCCTAGTATATGTTTAAAACTAGCTGATTGATCTCTGGATTTGCGTAAGGTAAGTAACCTTGATAGATGGTGTATGTCGGGGCATAAATTTATATTAGCCTTTCTCAATAAGTGTTCTTGGTAAGATCAGAATCAATAAATTTATGCAAGGTACTTGTGCGAATTAAAAATCATATAGCGATCCCTGATCAAAATCGCATCCATAATCTAGACAGACCTTTAAAGAGCTGATTATTTTAAAGCATTAGTTAGACACGACCTGTCCAGTAACTATTTTGGTCTGAGATAGTCCGTAGCAATGTACTCTTGCTTGTATACCTGTAACAACTTGTACTATGTAACGTCATACAAAAAGTACCGAGATAATCACAAGAAAGCATTTGCATCGCTGCGTTTATCTTGTAAATTTGTTTCGTTATACTTATTATATTATTAGGTGCCCGCCAAGAACGCCCCGGAGCAGTGCGTGAACTTCCGTGGGCTGATCATCAGCAGATGTCAAAGCCAGTTCGTCACCGAAAAGGTCGACGAGCAAGTGCAGAAATTGGAGAAGGAAATCGCAGAGTGCACTGACCCTGTAAGTATTCAACTACTTTAGTTTTATTGTAAAAATTGAAATAAGTATTTATTAATTCTAGATATTCGAGAGCTGGTGGCAGTTCGCACCACTTCAACCAGCCCGCCATTATTATTTTTTAATATTACATAACGTCATTATCTGCTGATTTTTTTTGTAACTTTAAGTTAAATAAATTTAAAATAAAACTTCTTGCAAGTATTAAAAACTCATTGTTTTCGTATTATTTTATAATCGAGTGAAGTTTCAAGCACTGTGTGTTGAGTCGTTAATTTATCTAGTATCGTTATGTATTTTGGTAAATATGTCATGGTTGCGGGGAGTTTGTTTCGCCGTTAGTCTCATGATAATTCTAAATTAAAAAAATATTTGCACACATAACAATTTGCATAACAACTTCTAACACACATATTCAGCAAATAAATAAATTACATTTTCGTAAAATAAAATAAAGCGTATTTAATGGTTACAAATTGAATTAAAATAGGTATTTGCGATTATTGTGGCCTTAATAATATTATATTTGTTTGATTTATTTGTAAAATGTTAGAATACTCACTATATATAAATAGATAAATGTCACTGCCGTGTTGCGATTGGAAGATAAGATAGCCGGCAGACTTAGGCATAAGGCATAACATCCTGAGGCCAAGCCTTAAGGATTGCAACGCACCAGTAACATCCTTGGTATCTATAAACGTCAAGCATCTCTTACAATAAAGAGATGCCTATGCTATAAGACCTTGTTAAAAATTGTTTAATAATTTAGGTACTTAATTAATTTAGATATTGTTGAATAAATACAAAATGAAATTAGAACAAACCTTACACTGGCGCATCAGTTGTAGAAAAGAATCTTGAAACTTCTTCGTACGCTAGACATTATTGAAAGCTGGTAAACGTCCAGGAGTTGCTGAACCTTACTAATACTCCCTAACCGAACGGTGAAAACACTCGCTTGTTACGAAACCGTTTTTTGGGTTATTTTTTAAGGCTCTTTTTTTTCTCTAGTGAGCCATTCAAAGACCAGGATAAAAAGTGACCTATGTCCTCTGGGTCATTCGCTACGACTACCCGTTTGTCACTTTTAACTATCGAAGCTGAAAGTACACCATTATAATTTTTCGATAGAATAAATATCTGTTCCGTTGTCAGTTATCAATAATAAAGTATGTAACTAGAAAGAATCAAACTCAAGAATAATTTTAATCCTGTATCTGCTATCCCATGCCTTGTACCTGCTATCCCATGTATACAGATAAATATATAACAGGTTCAATGTTTCCTTTAAAAAAATTAACAAACAGCATAAAGAAATAAATATGTTTCTTTTATTCATTTATAAATAAAAAAATAGCTTATTAAACCTTTAGTGTATCGCAAAGAAATAAGTCGTGCAATTAAATTTTTTGACAGTTTTTATACGGATTGAAATTATGCTTGGAAAACTCTTGGTTTGACCTCCAACACTAGCGGCGGGTTTTACGAGTGGTAATGACGACATTGTGTTTGATAGGTACTCAGTATTCATATACAATTAATTCAAATACTCAATTACTTGTCAATGTTAGTAATTTGTTACTTGTTTGACATGATGGCCGGCTACCGTTGTCGGAGACGTTACGTGTAGCACGATCAATTTTGACCACAATTTAATCTCCAAATGTTGTTTTCACTCATCTTTTTATAGTTTCTCAAAGGTACGAGAAATCTTAACAAAAAGAATATTTTCTATTACAAAATTGAGAGTTCAGCATTATAATATTTTGCTTTATTTTTTTTCTAAATTATTTTGGACTTTTTGGTTATTCTTATTAAATTTTGGAAGTATTGATTTTCAGCTAACTTGAAAATCGAAAGACTGCAATAACTATTACTGTATGTTTCAATAACATCATTGCATAACACAATGCATCATTCTCTTTTCATTACATCTTACCTGAGCTCAGCACACTGTTTCTTTTTCCATTAATTGCTATTTCTTTGCTCTACAGTCACTCCTACACAAACATGTCCCTCCCTACACAATAATATATTCATATTCATACCTTCTTTGGTGTCTTCCTCTATCCTTATATCTGTCGACATTCCCACTCAACATTTTTTTTTTATCATGACTCACTTCTTTGCATCACATCAAATTCTTCTAATATTCTCAACCACTGTTGCTATTTTCAAACTTCTTCATAAATACTTATTTCGTATCATATATAATCTTGTGATTCCACATATCCATCTCAACATTCGCATTTCATTTGTATGCAATTCCCTCCCCTTGACGGGAATTACTTCCATCCCACCCAGCATTGCGATACATAATTGGCAACAAGTACAATAAAAGATTTGTATGCTTACCCCTTCAATTCCTCCGATCACCATTTCATCCATTCTAAGCTAATCCTATGTTGTACAGTGGTAACCTGAAAATGAAATTCTTTCATAAAAGTACATTGGCAACATTGTCC
The DNA here is from genome assembly GCA_002245475.1 of Calephelis virginiensis. Classification (NCBI taxonomy): domain Eukaryota; kingdom Metazoa; phylum Arthropoda; class Insecta; order Lepidoptera; family Riodinidae; genus Calephelis; species Calephelis virginiensis. Next base: position 15,597 of record NJDC01002506.1, read on the forward strand.
TCAGTGTATTGTAATTACAGTAATAATAAAAATAGAGAACACTTGCTAGAGCTATCTCGAGTTCTTGCTCGTATTTTTCATGGCTGGCAGTCATATGCTTCTTGAAAGACCGAGTATTTGCCTCTACACCACTGTCGGGTTTTTTTTCAGGGCAGTTGTACTAGATTGTATCATAATGGAATACCTTGATCTAATGAAATTAATTAATATTAATCTCCCACGTGGTATTCTACCATCGATTTCCCTACTACTACTAGTTTGATAAAGGTATTTGCTGTCTTCGGCCAATGTTGCCAACCCTTAATACCCTTGGAAATATATCTATTAGTATACTGTAGAACGTACGAACTGTAGAACGTCAACGGTATACTGTAGAAATTCTAGCTAAATACGTGCCAATGGCTTCAGAGCCAGGGATGCTGTACGAGAGCAAAAGGGTTATAGCGTACGAGAGCAAATCCAGAGTTGTCTCGCCTAAGCGTCAGAAATGACTGGGATCGATTAACACTAAGACAAGATTCTACGATATCGTAACATTCTTCTCCAACACCACAATATCATTCAGTAGTAACATGCTGTGTCACCCAAGTATTAAATATTAATTATTATTGTCAGAGTAATAGCAAAAAGTACTTACGTATCGCATACTACGAGGGTCGATCCAAAAGTTCGTGGCCTAACCTACATGGAGTTATGACATCTTTTTAAAATCTACTGTCATTTGTTAGTATGTGTTATATTGATTTATTGTGCGCAGTTTCATTCCGATACTGCACAATATAAATTTTCTGTGATTATTTGTTTGAAGCAATCTGACGCAATTTTCAATAATGGGGAAAATTGAACACCATGCAGTAATTAAGTACCTCAATCAAAAAGGCCTATCACCAAAAAACATCTATCAAGATATGGTGAGCACTTTGGGGGAGTCTGCTCCATCGTATTCCAGTGTCAGGAAGTGGGTAGCTGAGTTTAAGCGCGGTCGTGAGAGCATTAAAGTTGATCCTAGGAGCGGAAGGCCTATATCCTCTACCACGAAAGAAAACATCGATAAAATTTGTGATCTCGTACTGGGTGACCGACGTTTGACCATTGGTGAGATAGCTGAGATAACAAACATTAGCTATGGCCGGGTGCAACACATAACAACGGAAGAGTTGGGGTTCCATAAGGTTTCTGCTCACTGGGTCCCGAGGTTGCTTTCAGCTGAGCAAAAACGAGTTCGATTCACATTTTCGCGAGACTGTTTGGAACTTTTTGAGACTGATCCCGAGGACTTTTTGTCTAAATTTGTTACCATGGATGAAAGCTGGGTTCACCACCATACTCCTGAATCAAAGCAACAATCCAAACAGTGGAAAAGATCAGACTCTCCTACACCGAAAAAGGTTAAGGTCGTTTTGTCGACTAACAATGTCATGGCTTCTGTTTTTTGGGGTGCGAAGGGCATTATTTCTGTAGATTATTTACCGAAAGGTCAAACTATAAATTCTAGTTATTATTGTAACCTTTTACGAAGACTTCGGGAAGAAATAAAAGAAAAAATACCGGGAATGTTGCGTAAGAAAGTTTTGTTTCATCAAGACAATGCACGTGTTCACACTTCGGTTGAAACAATGTCTGTAATCCATGATTGTGGCTACGAATTGCTGCCCCACCCACCTTATTCGCCGGATTTAGCCCCCTCGAATTATCATTTATTTCCAAATTTAAAAAAACACTTGGGTGGCTCGAAATAAAAATAAATTTAGACCCACTTTTCTTTCATTTTCTTGGTCGGGCTTAGAGCTTTTGGATCCACCCTCATATCACGTATGACATACTGTGCATAGATATGCGAGAGTGAATAGGCTTGTTCTAGTAGAACCTGCCATCATCTCAGACCCCTAATAATTATTTCCAAAGGGCATGTTTTAGAGTTACTAGACTAAGCTAATCTACCATACAAATATTAAATCATGTCATTAATCCCAGGCTAAGAAGAAGGAACTGCAACTGCAGCTCGAGGAAGAGAACAGACGTGTCAGGATGAGATCCGTCGGCAACGTCAGATTTATTGGTAAGTGAACTACCCCTTACCGCCCACTTCATACCGCACCATGAAATCCTGTCAAATAGAATCAACGCCAAACTTGGACCAAAGTTCGACGGACTTGAAAAGGATTCACGATAATAACAAGTCTTGATGACTTGATAAATATTGACATTTTTAAGCAGTATAAATCCAGTTATGCACATTGGTTTTGGTGCAATTCCAACCTTTATTTTTCGTGCAATACCTTTAAGTCCCCACTCATTTTCAGGTCTTTAAGAACCACCAAACAGCATTTCGTAAAATGTTTCTGGAAATCCGAATGAACATTAGGCATTATTGCATCGATAGAAAGACGCGGATTGCGATTTGTATGTTCCTACAATCGCACTGCCGAAATCAAGAAACGTTTTTAAAGACGTTAAAATAAAGTATTCGAATTTGTTTTGTTGTTGATAATAACAATTACAAATTAATAAAACTTAAAATATTTTTGCTTGCATTTGTGAGCCATGGGACCTTTACCTTTCGCCAAGCCTAGCGATTTCATAATTCTTTGTTTCTATAGTGTTAATAATATATATTTACAGAAATATATAATATATATTTCTACAGCACCTCACGTTGAAACATATTTTTTTGTACAATTTTGCACATGGAACAAAATGGTACGGCTCGATACACACCAAAATGTAGTGACCCACTGGCAACAGAAATAGTACATAAAATATATGAAGAAGCTTTAAGGTCTCAGTCTTAGATAACACTGGTGGTATCTGTAGCAGATGGATATTTTCGCGAACAGGAAAGCAAATATTTTAAAAGCCATTTTTGAGCGCGCCTATTCGCTACCATATTATATGTCCATATTTAACAAATTGGAGAGTGAACGGAAACATTTTTGTTTAAAAAAAATAATAACACCTCCGATTAAAGAACCACAAGCAAAAATAAAATGGCATCCAGGAAAACAATTCATAAAGCAACCCCTTATCAGGCTGGGACAAACACGTTCTAACATACTGACTGCTGGACTTCGCAACATAGGTCAGAGGCTAAGTGCTTATTATCTTGTTAGTACTACTTTATCTGTGAAGCTATACAAAGGGTCTTATTTTGAGATAGTGTGGGAGTATTTTTTCTTTTAGTTAGATTAATGACTACTGATTAGATATGATTAATAAGTTTTTTGTCCTTGGTCAGCTGGCCACTTTTTACTCACCTACTTACACATTGTCTCTCTTGGCAAACATTGGTCCAATTGCATCTTACATAGATTTGTGCTTGGATTACGTCTGAGACAAGTCTTTTCGATTTATCAGTGACAGAAACAAGACATGAGCTTATGAAAGCGGTCATTTACAATTTGTAATTTCATCGGTATAAAATAGGAAGAATGGGGGAAAAATCATCAAGACAAATAAAATAAATAAAGAATTTCGTAGCTATTTCGTTCCCACGTACCATTTTGAGAACATACGATATTTTGTAAGGTCTAGTTTAGCAAAAAAGCTACTAAGAAATCTAAGATCGCTTGGAAATCGTTACAGTTCTGTCATGATAAAATTATGCGTAGAACGATTTGCCGTATGATTAAGATAGGAAGGTCAGAGGTGTTATTATTCAGAAAATATTGCTTTGCGAATATTTTATGCATGCACTGCGATTGAGTTAACAAGCTTATGTGTTATAAATATATATATATACATTGGACGTTGAAGGTAACAGGCGAATGTTTAAAACATGTCTCAATGACAGAGATCATTGATTTTTAATGAGAGCATATTGTTGAAATTGACTACGATGTTTTTATAGTAAGCAAACAAGGTGACTTTGATGGATATGTATTTGTTATACGTCATCCGCAGACTTCAAGATGGTAGTTGTGTTCGGAGGCTTAACCAGTTAGTTAAAAATGTAGACTCATACCTAAGTAATATAACATTAATGATTACTTTTGCATTTTTTGCTTGTGGTTTTTTGTTGTTATTTTAGGTTTTATACGAGTGTAATGTAAGTCGAAGAGGTGTATATTGTATGCGTTGCAAAGTTTTCGGCGTCCCGTACAGTAAGTTGTAACAAAGTTGTTAATGTAAGCAAGCCATACAGTAAATGATTCTCTCACCGTCGTTTTTTGTTATTTCACAAGTGTTGCTTACTATTGAACGGGACAGTAGTTAGTATACATTTGCATCTTTGTATTACGTGCAATATGAAAGAGACGATGACAAACGTCGCGGTGCGACAGTTGCCTTTAGGATAACTTGCCCACCCAATTAATTATCCATGAATTCAAAATACTTAAAGAGAGTGAATACTAATTTTATACCCGTTATGTCAGTATCGACATGACTAAATAGTAATTGCTAAAAGTAGAACGTTTTTAAATTAGCATTTTACAGTGTATTTCCTTTTGCTATGCAATGTTAGTGCGGCCTGCACCCGGTGAAACTCCTTCGTTATTGAAATTATGGGCCAAATACAATAATGCTTCATCTTAATGCCGATTCCGCTGCGCGACTAAACTTGTTTTATCAATTCTTATAACGAAGGTAGAATAATGTACAACATATCTCCTTTTCGCTCTTTACCTACGTCGATAGAAAGTAATTCCGATGTTTTGCCATGCGAATGCTGATTTTTAACTTATCTAAAAATGCAATAGTTATGAAGAAGATTAAATGTGTTGATGTCTTTTGGTGAAAAATACAGTTCGCCGTCGACCAGTGTGAAATGAAATGACACCAGTGTAATGTATTTGTATGTGTGCTTGCTGTCGATTTTTAAATTTCTTTGTAATTAAAAATTAATTATTTTTGGAACGTGTATTGTAATTTAAAGCTTTTTTTTATTAATTGTTCACGAATTTATTTAGTTTATCACTAATCAATTGCGTTCTTCATTTAAATTATTAGCCAATTTAAATATTTTTTTTATCTGATCAAATAACAATGCATTGCGATATGTGTTTTGGTTTGTCATATATGTTTATGTTTAGGTTTGGCGAAAGGTATATTAAATCTATTCAGATTTTAGTCTAACTTGTTTTACAAGTAGCGTCTCTTTCGAAAATTTAGTAGTTTTAAAAAAACGTCAAATTTGTTTAAAAGTTGCCACCAAAACAAAGCAAGCAATCAAAAAACAAAGAGCAAGTTCATAAATTTAGGACATTCTAATTGGTTACTTTAATATAATATTAAAATAATTACATTTACAACCCAAAATGTGTCGTGAAAAAATAGAGGAAAAATAAAAATTAAAAAAAATGTAATGTAATCTTGTCTCGGACCAATCTGGATATATTACATAACATAATATGTTATTTATTGTTACAACTACAATGTTTTTATCGAAACATAGACAGTATCAACTTACAAGCATTAGCTAGAAGTAGCTCAATTAATTGACATTCTCCATGTCATTACTTCAGTGATTAATCCTCTTAATTTTAAAAGAGTTTCAATTGTTTAGTTTTATCATGACTGGCCAAATTATTAATATAATGATAATGTATTTCAAATATTAATTGCGAAATTGTTATATTTACTTTTAAAATTGTAATTTGCATTTTTTTTTAATTTAAAACGCTCTCTCAAAATTTGGCTGGTCTTTTAAATGTTACCCTGTACATTGTTATTGTAGCCTGAATTGGTCTTACCCCCTTATCTATTTCTGCCGCTAAAATTTCAATGGTCTTCACGGTTTTTTATTATATTTTCTCCGTGTTGGTTACGGCTCCGGTGACTAGAATAGATCATCTGCCTCTTCCTCCCAGGCAGCTCGTAAGAGACGATCAAAGGTTAAAATATAGCTGAGATAACCAACAAGACCACTGGTGTTAGACTGCTGCGCAGCAACTTGCCCTTGGTTAGGTTAGCCGCCTTACCTGTTCCTGCTGCTATAATGACTGTCATGTTCGCCTAACGCCCATGCCACAGGACAGCGACGCATCTGTAACATGTATGGTGTCTATCGGCCAAGATTTTCATCAAGTGCTTATTCACTGACCTCTCCAATCAAAGAAATAGTTTTTCCAATAGGAAGACTCGAGTATTTTTATCAACATTATTACGTAAATTTTCAATATTAGTGTGAATCACTATGACAAACTGAATTTTATTTACTTATCTACTTTGAGATAAACAGTTTGAGTGTGCAAATAAGCTTTAATACTTTATTATTGTAACGAATAACGAAACTTTCTTGACAGAAATTTAATTTGACTGAAAAACATTAAAAAAAATATTATACGAAATTACGGAACCCCAAGACCTTGTTTAATCAAAACTAACTTACTGTGTGTTAAAAATAACGGTTACGTTATTCTTTTAACATTTTGTCATTACGCTTCAAATTCTATTTACCGTTCTCTATTTCCATCGGATGTAAAATGTTTAAAAAAAAAAGTAAAATGAAATGTTTCCGTGAATATAAACAACACCGCTAAAAAAAATCATCAAAAAACGTGTATACAGTTGAAGGAGCCAAGCCAATATAATATGAACAATCGAATTAAATACCTGCCTTACGAACTTAACTAATATAGGTATTAACATTGTTAGTACTCTGTATATTTATGATATATTGTAACAAAACTGCATCCTGCAATCTGAACGTAACTGATATTTGTTATGTGTTTACTTAGAATAACATATTATTCAGTCTCTTGCGAGAGCAAATAACCTTGGTCCCTGTTCCATATTAACTTCGAATTTATAATCCAAGGCAATACATAGTAAACGTTTGTTATAGGTGAATTGTACAAATTGAAAATGCTCACGTCAAAGATTATGGTGTTCTGCATGAACCATTTGGTGGAAAAGCTAGAGGAGGAGAAATTGGAGTGCCTATGCAAATTGCTGACCACCATTGGAGAACAGGTAGAGAACGAAGTGAAAGAACAGCTAGAGAGTGTATTTAAGAAGATGCAAGATATCGTAGATCGCAAATCAAATAAGATCACCAGTAGAGTTCGCTTCATGCTTCAAGATGTCATTGAATTGAGAAAGAGGAGGTGGGTGGCGAAGAACGTCGTCGACTCACAGCCTAAGATGATGGACCAGATTCAGAAAGAAGCTGAGCAACAACAGCGTAACATTGAGGTATATTCTTTATTCAATTTTTTTATTTTATTTTTGTTTTTTTTTTTACCGCTTGTTTGCCTTCCATTATCATAAAAAAAATCCCAATTATTTAAGAATTCTGAACGTATTTGAAAAATTATTCTGTCGTTTGAAAGATACTAATTTTCCTTAATACTTAATTTCCTAAATGGTGCTATGTCATCAGGCCATGTTCTAATAATGAGAGCCTGGACAAATCTTAGGAAGCATTAATTTTTTGAAGACACGCTTGAGGCGCTTAGTTTAAAAAAATGAGAAAGAAATTGTACAAGGAAAACTGAAATCGATTTATGCGCAATTTATTTAGAGAGAGGGTAGTTGTAAAATGACTTTGTTTAAATTTTATAGCGTTACAATCAGGTACATATCCTGGTGCAATTAGCAGAAACACTAAAAATATGTGGTGGTGAAACACTATTGAAAACTGTTCGTGTTTTAGAAGTAGTTAGAGTCCAAGTCCTACAAACAAAGAAAGACACACTTTCGACCAAATGATGGGAAGTAGTCACTTTGGATCAGAAATTAAGTAATTAAAGCTCTTTATTTGAAACCATAACGTTATAAGTGCCTTTTTTTATAGTATTGGAAAACAACAGGCCAACTTTTTGAAAATATACACTACACTTATAAGGGGCCATTTTAGAACTTTTTGACCCCTCCCCCCTCCTTGTCACAGGTTGTCACTTTTAGAACCCCGTCCCCCCTAATGTGACGTCACACATTTTTCAAACTTATGCATGTATCTAAAAATAATCAAAAGAAAACAGTTATTTTCATTTTTTTACTTATTTTTAGTAAATAATAAAATCAACATAAAGTCAAATATTTCGGATAACAAACAGAATAAGCGACAAGTAAGGAAACCATAAGCAACTAATGAATGATAATTTAAAATTCACACTTTATAAACAGACAGCGGAATGTTGTTTCATGAAATAACAGTTTAATGTCGGTTTTAACTTCTGAACAGTTATAATCTGTGGTCGTATGCTAGATTATTTATTATTTATTGTTTATCAACTAAGAGAATATCAATGGTTACGACCCGCAACACAAACTAAAGCATAAGATTAAAACATTAAACTTATCACTCTATCTTTTGAAATTATCATAACAATTGTCTCATCGTAATTTAAAAAAATGTGAGTGATATATAAATCAATTATTTATCGATTCTAATCAATCTTTCTCGATTTGTGCCTCTGTAAATATTAAATTCCAAATACAAAAAAAAAACTGTAAGAGTACACTAGTCTCAAGGAATTCCAAATCCGAATTCCTGGCTAGGAAACCGAATCTGCAAATCGGACGTCTGCATCTGACTTAAAATTAACATGTTTTTTTACACGATCCACACTGCTCCTGGTCTAAATAGGTATTTGCCATGAATTAGCCAAAAGTCGGATAGGGCTGATTTAAACCCTTACCATTCAAAGCTCGTAAATTTTAGTGTCTCACTTGCATTACAACATGGCTCGAGGTATCAAATGTTGTTACGGAAGAGATAATCTTATAGCGAGAAATATATTAATATAGATAAAGAATTATCTGTTCAACGTTTTTTGTTCACATATAAATTTCGTGTTCTAGTATTTTATAATGTGACGTCACAAGGCTTTCGATCCCCCTCTGCCCCTTGTCACTAAATGTCACATTAAGATGATACCCCCCCCCATTAACGTGTGACGTAATTTATGGATGGCCCCTAAACACTAAAGAAGATTGGTGCGTTGTCAAGTTGTAAGCTGACCAGCTTCCCTGCCATGCAAACCGTAATACGACAATGACATTGTAGCTGTAGGATTAGGTCAACTCAGCACTAAAGCAGTTTCAGAACTATAGTAGACATATAATACAAATTATTAGGTTACTTCACTAGCAAGTAAGGGTGTCATATTCTACGACTTTTCAGCTTTGGGTATAGTAAATATTTATTCTTTGATTTTAATTTAAAAAAAAAATTATAGCTCATGAATGCTAGTTCCATGGGCGGAGGTGGTTACCGCCGCGAAGACGGTGGGCGAGGTAAACGCGGTGAAGGCAGGCGACAAGGTTCCAACTCGTTCATGGACAGCGCCTGGAAGACTCCCCGCAGCTACACCGTGGATACCTCCAAATTGAAGGCTGTCACCGGTACACCGAAGGTAAGTCAACATACAGATGTTGTTACATTATCGAGACGTTAAATAACTATCTGTCTGTGCTACATATGCACTTAGGGTTGATTTACATGTACTACTGCCACATTACATTGTAGCAACAAAAAGTGATTCTTAAGGCGAGTCTATATAACCGTAAACTAAAGTCTACTACAGGGTTGAGAACATATCACTGGTTGAAGAGATCCAGCTAAAGAAAGAGCGGCGGGCAGTGTTATTTTAAAAAATAGACAAACTCAGATAGTGTTACTAATAAGGTATAACTACAAAGGTTATAATAAGTTAAAATATTGGTACCAGAAGCACAAGTTAGAACCAAAATTAACCTCATAGCATATTATCTGCTAGATGATCCGAATTACGAAATATATATAGTTTTATACCTATACCATAAAAAAACCTTATATCTTAGAATTTGTAATTTTAATGTAATTAGAAGCTTAAGATAATAGAATTGATATGAATTAATTGTTCCAGAACCTTAATAATATAAAATTGGCGCCCAGTCTGTCCGCGTGGAACCACGGCTCTGGCACCAAGAACACAGCGCAGACGAGTAGCAACTCGATGATAAGCCTTACCAAGAACATGTACAGCATGCTTGAAAATGTACAAACTGATCCCACCACACTAAGGAGTGAGTAATTTGACTGCTTTCAAGGTTATTTATACCTAATTGGGGTACTTGGGGAGTAATGCAGCTCATGTGACTTAACTGTGGAACTCGTGCTTTGACCTCATTCCTTCTGTAGACCTTTTGCAAAAAAAGATTTATGTGGTAGAACGTTGTTATTTTATTAACAAGATGTTTAACTTCCAGCTAACAAGGATATGTCGCCAAGTTATCAGCATTCGAAATCTATCGAGAGGTCTACGTTCAACTCGAGAGGCGACTTTAGTGAGTCTTTGGTCATTGCCCGAGCTTACGCATACATTCTCTTCCTCTCTGATCTTGGTTCCCCTTCTCCCTCCAAGTGTTGTTGACTGCTCCTGGCTTTGCATATTGCTCACATATTTTTTTTATATATTGTTACGTTTCTTTACAAAAACGATTAAACTTTTGAAATTCATTTTAATTATTTAAAAATGACTTGAAGTGAATGATGGTTTTCAATGTCGTGAAGATCGGAGTGTTAATATTTCGTATATTAGTTTTTTTTTATTCTCTAGTAAATTAGACAAAAGATGCGACAAGTCATGTACATTATTCCTAGTCACCTGTCCCTTCCCTCTTTATATTGGATTTAACAAACAAATTTATTTACGCGAGGGTAAACTAACTATCCATCGTTGTCTTTGATCAATATTGTTTGTCAAAGTATCTAGATGCAGGAATTACCATTAAACTATATAAGATATTGATTTTCAATTTATGAAATAGAAATATTCCTTGAATTAAGGTTTGATTTTATACTGTCACACAATTTAGAGACGAAAACCCGCGATAAATAATAATTAACAATTTCCTTTCTTGTTTCCTTTATTGTTTTATTAGGAAACGCCAATCGAAAGAGAGACGTTTCGTTCAATTATGTTTTTTTTAGTGGTCTTAACAAAGTTCAAGAAGAATTATAGATATTAAAACACATTACATATATTATTTAATTTTACTTTAATTTGATTTGACCATATTTAAGACTATAAAGACTTAAATTTTAATTTCTTTAAACAAATGTAAAGTTGAAAATATTTATTCAAATAAACCACTAATTTGCATGTTCTAACTGTAGTAATATTAAGTGAGAAACTGTAGTAATATTAAGTGAGAAACTGTAGTAATATTATTATTAAATGTATTATTTTGTTGAATAGACAGTGGAAGCGGTGGTCGATCCGGGTCCAGTGGTGTGACCCGAGCCAACTCGGGCAGCAGAAACACTGCGGCCACGGCCGCGCCTACCGTCGAGGTCGCGCCTGTCGCCGTTCCGCAGGAGACCCTGCCCGAAGATAAGGCAAAGAGCCTCAAGGATGTTATCATGGAGCACCTCACTAATCCCAATGACGAGAACACTGCTAATGAGATCAAGCAATCGTTCCCGCCGCAGTACCATGCAAACCTAATCGCCGAGATACTTAATATGACTATAGATAAGTAAGTGTAATCACTTTTGTGTACAATATTATTGCTAAACACAAGTTAAATCAATATAACATACAGTTATTAACATCAAAGATTCGTTTTTTGAACCATTTATGAGTTACTAATTAAAGAATTACATCTTCACGTAAAAAAACACACAATGTCAAATGTTTAAGATGAACAATCTTGTAGGTAGCTCATGTGATAGTGTTACTTGTTAAAGAATTTGGTTTAATTGTAGCAAGTTATTGCCTACGGCCCGGGATTTTTTTCCAACACCAAACACCTTCGCGTATAAGTTATTTGCATTAATGTAATATATTCATTTTAGATCAGCAAAAGATATCCAATTCACAGTGAAGTTACTGCTCCATCTGCTGACGACGAATACGATATCTGCAGAGAACTTCATCGCCGGAATGACAGAAACACTGGAGATCGCGCCCGATCTCTACATAGATATTCCAATGCTGTACGAGTACTTAGCAAAACTTATTGCGCCTCAACTAGAGAAAAAAGTAAGCAAATCCAATAAACTCAGCGAAGTTGTGTTCGTTTGCAATATGCTTTTACCCCTCGCCTTACAAATGTTACAAATTACAATGATTCAGCTCTTCGAAATCATTCCTTAGGATGGTGTACTCTGGATGATTTGTGATGCCACAGACAGACTCGTCAAACTTTTAACACCCCTCATTTGTAGTTGGGAACTCAAAATTGTAATAAATAAATATAGAATGCAATGACAGATTTTTGTAGCCTTTCACATTTCCTTTCTTGTGTGGTGTCCTAGTCGAGTCACGGAACATTAGGTACACGCTGGTGCGATACGATACTTCGCTACATAATCCTGACAGCATCAGGGTGTGCGTCGTGCCGCAGACTAATGTATTTTTAAACCGACGTTAGATTCTATTTCTGTCGTGTATTTCTCATTTTACAAACTGTTTCAATTAATGCAAAAAAAAAATATTTTCTTTAATTTCGAAACACCAATGTTTTAAATTATAATTCATAACCGTATTAATGATTTTTTTAATGTGGTTGTAATAATGTCTGATGTTATCTGTTTCAGTACACCACATTTGAGCAGGTGTTCAGGTTATGTGAGAACATTATATCCTCAAACGAAGGCCACATACTGTTGAAGTTAATTATAAGGAATTTGAAAGAAAGTATGGGACCAACATTCGTCAAGACAAAGTGGGACGAGTCGGGTCTCCATCTTAAGGACTGGATGAATGAGGAACAGGTATGTGCGACTAGTTGGAAAAGAAAAGGGAAATATGTATTAACTATGTTGTTATAGCATAAGACCAAACAAACAGACAAGTTTTCTATTTGAGGAATACGTAGCAAACATACGTCGGTTATCGTCTATAGGCATCGACGCTGATAATGGTTTGTCCTATTTAAAATAAAATGACTAACATCTTAAATTTAAAAAAAACTGTTCAAAATCAAATCGGCCATTGAACACTTTTGCAATCATTTGCTTGATAAATTGGATCTTTCATTTTGTATCAAAATATCGGTAGAATTGTGCCAAGTTATCATTATTATTTGCAGGTGCCAAAATGGATTAAAGATAACAAATTCGAGTTCTTGGAGGGCGGTGCTTCCAGTGAAGAGACAAAGAAAATTATCACACCCGCGGAGACACAGAGTAAACTATTGCAGTTAATGAATGCTGAGGAGAATTGTGAATGTATACGTGGATGGGTGAAGGTGAGCCTACGTCGCTATATATGCATATTGTATATTATATAATTGTTACTCTATTTTTATTAATTCGGTTTTACCTTACCTCAGAAATACGATACCTTACGATTTTCCGCTTTGACTAGCTAAATGTATAGAGTCCTCACTTCAAACGTAAAACTCTCACTCTGGCTATTGTCGATAAAATGTTCCTTAATGGCTTAACCGAGCAGTCGTTGAGAGCGACGCCAGTTAATAGTTTACATCTCAATTTATCGCGGGCGAAGCCGCGGTTAACAGCTAGTAATATATGTATTAGAACACTACCACAATAAATATTGACGTTTGGTGACATTAAAAGGGAGTGTAATCCGGGCCAGTAGTTGTAGTGCCTATGGAAATAAGATAACTCATTCCAAATATTTATAAAAAAAAAAAGTTAAAATATAATATTAATATATTACAAATATTTATAAATGTACAAATATGTTTTAGGATAACTTAGGTGCATCTTCAAGCGAAGACTGGTTCATGCGAGCGCTCAGCCAGGCGATATGCGAGTACGCGCTATACGGATCGGAGAGTCGAGACTCGCCGCATTTCAGCCACGAGCGAATGAACAAATACGCGCCACTGATCAACGAGTTCGGCGAATCGCGCGACAAAAGGGAGTCCAGCTGTCTCTTTGGCATACAACAGCTAATACACAGGCTAGAGCATCCGCAAGGTGTGTACACTTTAAATCAAATACGTTTTATTATTGTATTGGAAGGCAGATAAGTAGATTATTTTTTTAAAGTAAAAATACACTTTGGCTAATAAGTTAATGGAGCTCGTTGCGTAAGAAAACTTACTTTCTGCTTTGCTCTCTAAACAAAAACATGACAATGATTACTAGGCGATGGCTTACGACTGGTAAGCATACATAATATATGCAATAGTACCAGTCCTAACCCTCATTCTCATAAATGTGTATCCAGCACACTGAACTATTTAACAAATTCAATAGACGGCGACATCCAAGTATTACGAACTGATAGACCACCTTTACATGCAACATAACCAAGTTATACTAGGAGCATAGTCGTGTCTGTTGCACGTTCGAGGCTCGTGTGTCGGTGTTCATCTTTTAAGTGTTTCCATTGTAGTTGTTGTGTTAATACTCATCTCATTTAATTTTATTTGCAGGGTTAACACTACAAATATTCCAATATTTACATGAACAATACATAATTTCTGTGGATGAATTTATTGCGTGGGAGGAGTCGGAGAAGGAGCCGGAAGGCAAAGGTAAACTACACACATTATTTTTTAATTATATAAAGTTGACTCACCATGGATGATGGATGCGAAAATGTGTACTAAATACAACTTTCAAGTTTTTTTTTCTTATTATTAAAGTATGTATGAAAGTATGAATAAAATCAGAATTAGAAAAATCTTTATTCACATGAACCGTACTAGTGGTACTGTTGCGCGTCGACATTTTTTTTTAAACTTCCACCGGATCGTAAAAATGTTTACTAAATACTGTACATACTAGACTGTCTATACAAATAATTTATAAAATTGGAGGGTTTGCTTGTAATAATAATATAACCGCTTTTTACTACATTCATATGAATGTTTCTCTCACTCTCGGTATTTATACTAAAATAACATTTATTTTCCAATTGTTGTTTGTTAATCTTGAAATCCTGCTAATCTTGGAAAAGATGGACCGATGTTGACAGGACTTTGCTGACAGGTAGCTGATGACAGGAGGCTACTATTTTAGAAAATTTATAAATTAACTAAGTAAGTGAGGGCTAGTTTAAGTTTTAGCCCTGATGATGCTGTTATAAACGTAACCTGTAGGCTATTTATAAATTATAAGAGATACGTAAAATAGTACAAGTATTTCTTCATTTAAAAATATGAATGTTTGGAAGTTTTACCAAACGCCGACTATAAAAAATATCAAATATGCATGATATCTATTTACACCAAACTGAACTTAATATACACCCAGAACCATAAACTTATTAGTCTCAGAGCAACGGTGGGTTCTAATCTTGCATTAGTCGATATTAATACAAACTAAATGTTCGTGATATACTTGATCACAACAAATATATAAATTAAAATCAGTAACCTCGTATTGACTTAAACTTAATTAAGCCTAATAAAAACAATAATAATAGATTATATCAATTTGTCAAGATATATATTTAGTTTAAATATTATATTAAACTAAATATGTACATGTGAGATGTTTGTCAACAGCTGTGATGCTAAAAGCCCTGACATCCTTCTTCACCAACATAAAGGAAGCCGACAACGAAGACTCCTGCAGCGAGGACTGACACCAGCCCGCCCCTCTTGGAAATGTCATCTATATTTTTATATATTAGATACACTACACAACTCATAGATTATATTATATTTTAATGCTTACATTAACAGAAGCTAGACAAAGTTGTATAATATTTGTTATACTATAGTTATTTATGGAGCTCTTAAATTTACATCGCTTCAGATATATTTAGCCTTGGTCCATAGTTGTCGATTAATTGGGAACCAGATTTGTTTGTATCACACGATTGGAATTGTGAATGGAGTGATGAACAATATCTTGACTCGGAACATTGTCATGATATATGTAAATGTAAATTTGTTATGGGAATGGAATATTGGAATCGGGACGAGCACCATTTTATCTTTTAACTTGGTAGTTGTGTTAGTTTGTACGTTAGGCTGTCATGCTCGGGTCCGACTCCACCTTCAACATCTCTTCACTGATTCAAGATATTGATGTAGCCAGGCCGTTCCAAACTTTGTGTCCGCTTACTTATACAATATACCCATATATCGTTTGATATTTGCAAGTAGATTGTAAAACATATATATTTTTTTTGCAGCAAATAATGTTTTATACATGCGATTGTAGATAGTGCTATATATTTACACGAAATATATATACGTTGGTACGAAGCGCTGTACATTTGTGCTCTTTGGTTAAACAGATATCGTCGTTCGGCGATGTTTAATTATGAATGAAATAAAATATAAATAGACGTAAATAATTAAGTTTTAATTTATTTTTGGTAATGAAATTATGGACATTTGTTGAGCGATCCGCGAGATATACTACAATCCATGGCGATGCTGCTATATATATATTATATATATAGTTGTTCCGGGTTACACTAGATATAAATATTATTATATATTATAAAGATTATATTGAACGGCACTGGCGTCCGCCTTGTATATTTGTGACGGCGGCCGCCGGCCAATCCTGTTTCCGTGAAACAATACACTGGCTAATATTTTTGTAGGACTAGCTGTAAAGTGTAGCGTTCGTATGGTCGGTCTAGGTCGGCAGTGTGTTGAGGGCTTGGCCAAAGATGGATATTATAATGGCGAGTTTCAATGGGAGATGTTGATAGATTTGTGCACCAATGTTTTATTATGTATCAGACACGAGGCGTACTGTCCACACTTACGGAAATCGAGAGTCAGAGATGTTTTTTTTTAATATTTATTACACACAAGCTGTGCTTATTGTTTCGACGATTACGTGGTAAGATGGCCAGAACAAGACTGATATCTGGTCCTCTGACAGTCCCGCGATGCCCACGACGAATATAACACCAAATTATTGTTTAGTCGGTAAATAATCGAAGTTGTCCCTTGAGTTTAGTCTATTTTATTCAGTTGTATCCATTTTGTTCAGTTTACGAATCATTCGGGATCGAACTCGATTAGTATCGTATATCATATTATATTTTATTATAATTTTATTTTTAATGATTAAAATTATTAATTGAAAATTTTAATACTATTTTATTGTAACGACTCGGCGGCACTCATCGTCTCAAAACCGTGCGGGCCGACGTGAGCTCGCCCTACCGCGCGCCTGAGTTTTACTATAGCTACTCTTGTCAGTTACTATGTATGTTATGTAAATAAACTTTATATGAAGAACGTCATGTTTATTTTACTCACCCGTTGCCTTTTTAAATCCTTTGTATTGCCAACAATTATATTATTCGATAACGTTAAAAAAAATCTTAACAGCTAATCTCCAACTGTCTGCAGAATATTGGTATAGGTCACAATCAGACCATTTTAATATGACGAGAACGTTTTTCACCCTAGAGAGCAAACGCCGGCTTGGGCAATATAGAGGCTAATATTTATAGAGGCAATATACCAAGTTAACCCGCTCTTTTAAAAAAAAGAAATTGTTAGAGAATAGAGACTACCAGTAGACTGTAGATAGCTTAACGTGTGGCATTCTCTACATATTGTAACCATCACTTGAAATACGTTTATTCTTGAAATCTATTTAAAATCTTATTTGGTTAATATATAAAAGAAGACCGTATACCGTATCACAAGGAATATTTAGAAGAGCTTATCACCTAATACCCGCCGCTGAGTTCTACACCAGAACAAATACCTAATTCGCCTACACAGCTGCATATACAGTTACAAAAGTAAGATACCATTTACAGCTGGTAGCAACCTTATAGCTATTGGCCCCAAGATTTTTTAAAAGAAAACATGATAAGGGGAAATAAGAAATATATTTAAACAAAACATAAAAGAGCAAAAATTAATAGTCATCATCATATAATTCGTCATCACTCTCCCAATCATTAGAGTCTCACAACAAGTAATCGTCCTCTATTACGCGAACTGATGATGATTGAGATGGTAATGAAGGTGGGACAATCAACTGCAGAACCTCCGCTGGCAAAGCAGTGGTCTTTTTTACGTGGCAACTCTCTATAAGCGTTAATTACAGGATCGGATGTAATGTGATATCGGATGCATTCTCAAAAGATCTTTATTCGAGATCGTTTCTTTGCGTTTCGCTCACGGAATCGACGACAATCTTTACTTCTTGCCTCTTGGGCAATTGGAAGAAGACAAGATTGTATCACTTCCGCACTGTGCACTAGTATCTTATGCACAGTAACGGGCATGAAATACCATGAGTACAGATCAAGATGTAATTTTCTCGTAACAGGGCAAAACGTTTCGAATTCCACAAAATTTGTCATATCCCGATGACAGAGTTCTTAAAATTACATGAAATCTCCGAATAGAGTTACATCCAACCCTGTAATGTCGCTGCTCAGTTCAGCATTGGAAAAAAATCTACGCGCACTGTTTCCATCATTTGTATTGCCATAGCGAGGTTTTGGTTTGTTTACTGTGAGACCCATATGATCTTTAGAATATTAATTTTATTAGTCTGGTGAACTCAGTTGTCTTCTTAGTGAAGATGAATTTGATAGGACGACAATAAAGGGTAGAAGATGGTCGCGGATTCTGCCAAATAACAATGTCGTTTTCTATCAACCTCAAATGAGTAAACGAAAAGAAAGTCGTCAGTAGCGGTTTTGTCTTCGAATCTCTGTTTATATTTACTGTGCCCTGAACTCCCATCACAACCTCATTTACTTATCAAAGTGTAAGATGAACACACTTTTAATAACCTCACACTGAGCTTCAATTAATCGTTCAGTAGTTTTATTTAAAATTGCCTGAAGTTTAATTTCAGCTCGAGTTTCAGTTACAGAAATGTGTTCATCAGAAGGGCAACAAGAAGCTTTCGACTTATCTAAACTATAGAATGATGGATAAACTGGATGTCCCGCCTTCAATGACCACTTTCTTGTTTGTTTGTATGCGTGCGTAGTCAATTTAACGTCTATATAATAAGCTAACGCTTCGTCCGGAGTTAATTGCCTTCTTTGATCACAACATTTCTTCGTTTTTGGAGAATCACCCACTTCTTTTATATTTTTTTTACTTCCATTTTTCATTTAATTCCCATGACAGGTTAGAAATTTTCATCTTAAGCTTTTTTTAATTTCATCAGAAACATCTTGTAGGCAATGTTTTTACATAGGGCGTCAAATATGCGAGTATTTCTTTTGTTTTTTTCGTGTTTCACCAATTCTTCGAAAAAGTCAAGTTTCGTCATAGTTATGACTCGATCTGGAAAAAAAACTATAAAATCACTCACGGGTCTTTTCAGAATCTAGAATTTGTATGAAACTATACTCAAATGTTTTATTTACAGCATACTTAAAAATTAAGCTGGATATATAAGGATAAAAAAAGTTGCATCCCTTTAAATTTCGAAAATATAAATAAATCTACAAAATTTCTCTGCTTACATTCAAACTCATAGCACAAAAATAGTTTAAGATATTTTTGTAAAAAAGTACTTAAAATAAGTAAGAAGGTATGTATTCTACAGAATGTTCCACCACAAAAAACTAGATTCACTTGGTAAATAATTTTGAGAGATGTAATCACAAGCGTGCGTAAAATGCAACTGTAAATGCAAAACATCTTTCCTTATCACTTACTTTGCACCTGCATTTAAGTACCTTAATTAAGTGATTAGCGTAATCTATTGTGTGTTTTCGGTACCTGCGGGGTTGTTTACAAGTTATTAACACAAGTTCCTGGAAATTAGGACTTCGATTTTGTCCCGCCAGCTTGTACTAGGCGGCGTACAGTGCTTCCGGCCCAGAACATGACAATCATGGCGGCAGGAATTTGTAAGGCGGTGGATCCCTACCCGGGCAAGTTGTAGGCACTGACCTTTTTAACCAGTGCTCGCCTCACGAGCTACCTGGCAGAGATGCAGGTGGTCTATTCTACTTAGCGGACCCGGACCGACACGGGGAAAACATACCATATGTAGAAAAAGCTAAGTGCTCATGTCAGTGTTTTTCAGTTTGGTGCAAGTTTCATATAAAATAATGTGAGCCGTCACGGGACGCCTGGCAGATGTGAAACATCGACATTATTTTGTAAAAGTAATATTCAGAAAAGAACAGTAGGGTTACTCTCCAAACAGGATTTCATCAAAATCTGGAACTTGGAAGCGAATTTGTGACATTTCGTACTCTTGAACACAATTTCAACGCTACGTCGCAAATTTATTCGGTGAATTCTGTTGGAACTAAATGAAAACGAAACTACTCGAATTAGGTGAGATTTATCGGTACTCTTGACGAAATTTTGACACATGGAGATCGACATCTAAATCGGTTTATGTGTCAAAATCACAAAGTTACAAGAACCTCACGTTTTAGAAATTTGAACTTGGTTTTTAAATTAAAAACAAGCATTATAGAATGTAGGTAGTGATTAAATCAATGTTTTCTGCGGTTCAATATTAATGGCGTGTGATAGTAATAATTTATTCAAAGCAATCGATGCGTAATAAATATTATTTTACCTAATAACAAACACAGTTTTTAAAAACTTTAGACTTGTTAAAACTTAATATGATAATACAGGCAGCAAAGTAGTAGAATACGTTATTATTTCCTTTTTATATTGTAAGATAGCATTCCAGTAGAATTTCCTAATACATATTAAGTATACATTTTTTGGCGGAAAATCGCGAATTAAATAATTTTATTTAGATTTAAGTATGGATTTCCGCAAAGTAACGCCTTCTTCTATTGATTTTCCTAATGGTAAGCCACAACTGAAGCCTATATAAACTAAGCATAGATCTTACTGGTTTGTTGTCTTATCCATCTTTTAACACAAAACATGGCAACAGTGAGTACAGATACTACAGCAGCAGGGACAGAGGTATGATAGACATATAGACATTAGTTTATTTCTTATAAAACATACATGAGGCACTTGTGTAGCGGTTATGGTGGTATCAATCTGAGTGAACTGCTGTACAACACTCTTATCACTTAGGCAATAAATAAATGAAATGTAACTTTGTTTTACTACCTTCCCCAGCAATAACTTTTTATTTAGTTTTACATGACAATTAACAACCTATCAATAGTTAGTATAGAAAGTTTTTTTTTTATTAGTGTAATGTAGTGTAGTAGTGTAAACTTCTATCTATCTTAGGTAAAGGCACACTTTCTTAAATAAAGCTGCATGTGTTTGATTTCAGATCCAAAAGCCATTCTAATATATATACATTTAAATGTTTCTGCACATTCTAGGTTTCAAGTTATAAAAGATAATTAAACCATTTCTATTAAATTTTTTAATTTCTGAACTACATAAAACTTTGGATCATAATTCATAATCGGTAAAAGATGTCCTATCTAAAAAAAAACTTGTTCCTAGGCACGAAGAGGCTCTGTCTTGAGTTCTCTGTGTGTTCAGCTCTGTGTAGACTGTTCTGGTACCTTCTTCTTGTTTGGGATTACCAATATCTCTTAACTGTTGACCATCCCTTGTCATCTCACAACTTTCGACTATCTTTTCCATAATAGGAGCAACTTTGAATGACCACCTACCGTAAAAAGATAGTGTATAAACAGATTAAGTATGGAGTGAGTGAGGTTGCTTGGTACACATCTACTTTAATCTCAAGTGGTTTAATACTAGGTCCATCCTGACTTCTTACATTCGTCTTTGTCATTATACCTACATGTCCTGCACGAGAATACTGTAGTATTCTGGAATAATTTGTGTCCTTATTGCCTGTTACAACAACTTTCACTTCATCCTTTCAGACTTCTTCCAGGTATATAACATTTGTTGCTTATCTTTGTTGGGTTGATGTTTCTTCATGAGTATTCATATAGTCTGGGTGGAATTCTTCCAGGTATATATAACATTTGTTGCTTATCTTTGTTGGGTCTATGTTTCTTCATGAGTATTCATATAGTCTGGGTGACATACGGTAGATTTTCCTAGTGTGAACCCAAAGTAGTTATAGGTTATAAAAAGTATTGAACTTTGATGAAATTTGTTGGTTTTCCTAGGTACATCAACATTTTAAGCATTCTTAAGAACAGAATTAAATCTTTCCAGTATTAGTATTAGTTGTTTAATTACATACTTTGTTTTAGTAAAGTTGTTTTTTAATTTCATCCCAGTCGGGGAAAGGCAAAGGATCTGTGTCCATACAGCCACGTCTTCCGTATTAATAAATCTTTTTCTTGTTATAAATTTTCAATTTATGTCTTCTATATTAATTCCTTATTTCAGTCATTAGTCACTATTTACAGAGTCTTGTCTGGATACTTTAATTTACAAATTATACATTTTTACATTATATTACACATTTTTAGCTTAAAGATTGGAGGGAACCCTCGAAAAGCGCGCCTTCCCCCTCCGACCGTTCCCGCCAACCTCCCTTTGTTTTAGTAAATTTATTTGTTTACAAACAGCTGATGCTTTTTTTATTTCTTTTATCAATACAAAAAGGCTATGACTGACACCTATGCAGCCAAGTTGTTTGTTATCTACTTTTAAAAACATTTGTTTTTTGCACAATAAACGAAGATAGTAGGTGTGCGAACTATATTCTATTCTTATACCAAAGATAAAAACATTTAAAAACAGATATCCTTTATTATTACATTAAAAAGGTTATTGTACGTAATGTTTCGTTTTATATGGTAACTCTGCTGCAGTCTACTAGCACATGGATTTTATAGTCTGTGACAAGGATACCCAATCGTGCGCCTACAGACAGATCCCAATCCCATTTCTGTCAAGAGTACCGATTTTTCATTATTTGAATTCAACATTGAAAACGAATTCGAATTCTTAGAATCTTTGTTCGAGACTCGAGAGTAACCTTACAGATTGTGATAGGAACTAAATATGTCATAATGATAAAATAAAATATTGCGATTTTAGAGTAATACGTAGACGTACTATTTAGAAAACTACTACTTCTTATAAATACATATATTTAATTGTATCATGTTTAATTTCAAAATTTTTCATTTTATGTTAATTTAACGTAGTAACTAAGGTTTCAATTAAATAAGAAATACTAAACAATTATCTTAGCTTATTTATTTTGTTTTATGTATATAACCCTTTTTATTTTATTTTTTGTTTACTTGTTCTTGTGTTTAGAATTTTCTTAAAATCTGAAAAAAAAATTTATGCAATTAAGTAGCATCTGTTTGAAGTTAAAATTAATTCTGTTCAGTTAAAATTAATTGTTTTTGTTAAATAGTTATAACAAAGTATTTTATCATATCAAAATATTCTACTACATTGTAGTGTGCAAATGTTTTACAAAACAAGATATTTATCTTTAATCATTAATTTTTTTGTCTTTATCTGTCGTTATTTTGTTGCCTCTATGGTTTAGTGGTTAAGGTGTTGGACTTGACTTCTTGAGGCCTCATGTTCGATTCTCGGATCGGGCAATTAAAAGAAAATTTGAATTTTCTAATAAAAAGAAATGTTGCTTGACATTGGATATGTGCCCAGTTGGCGATGGGCTTGCCACCTATCACATTGTGGGACTTAATGTCTTCGGTTAGTTGTGAGTGCCCTGATTATGCCTGTGCCTACCTATTTGGCGATATGGCCATGAAGATACTACTGCTCCTATAAAAAATATTGAAAAAAAAAAAGTTTAAACTTTGCCCTATCTATCATTAATTACCATAATTTTCAACCTGGTCAGAAGAACAGTAAAAGAAATTTAAGAAAGAAATTAAAAAAGTTTTGAAGACTGAGACACGAAATGCTCGGCAAACAAAATTTTTTTGTAATTACATTTGTTTTCATTGAGATATAATATTTAACCAATTTTAATAATTTAGTATTCATACTATGACTTTTAAAATCAATAGCCAATCAAATAGGTATCTTTTTTCGACATTTTACTATAGACAGTAATATAAAACAGTCAATTATTTTGTTTTATAAACAAATTGATGAATTTCACAGATTCTTGATGAGTCTGTGGAAAATTAGCCCACTTAAGTATAATGTTACTGGAGTATGCATAAAAAGAGAGAGACACTAAAATCTTAAATAAAATACA
>NJDC01002507.1:0-10140 GCA_002245475.1 Calephelis virginiensis
TGTCAACGTCGAGGGCTGATATTATGGCGGTAGGAATATGTAAGGCAGTGGTACCAATCCGGGCGAGTCGTTACGAGACTCTGCCATCTAGTCAAATGTCACGGTGTTAGTGACGGTAAGCCTATGCTCGTTTTTTACGAGCTGTTAAACTACGGAAAAAATAAGATAGTATACAACTCTTAATACGATTGAAATACCAACATTTTTTGATATAATCTAAATGATTTATTTGAAAGATTTAAAGTATCACCATTTAAAATGAATAGTTAGATCTCCCACTCTAAGCAGTTGCTAATTAACTACGAGATCTTACAAGAAATGTGTTGCCAGATTCTACACGTTCATCTAACTAGCGACCACTAATTGGTTGCAACCTCTGATTGGTAATATCTAAAACGATATTTAATAATGTTTTCGTTGACTTTATAGTATTAACACTTATTTCTTTAAGTTCACGATTTTAAGATTATGTATATTTTAAAATTTATATCCACTAAAATAACTTTATTATATATACATTTCTGGAAGTAATCAAAAACAGATTAACTAGACATTCACTAAATAAATTGTAAAGCTTTTATTTAGTAAATTTTTAATTTAACTGTTTTTAATCATTTATTGTTTTGGTAACAAATTTGTGGCCGATAACCGTCATTTTTCTTCTTTTCAAATCCAACAGCTAACTGCAACTACAAAATGATAATGTTAATGTATCCTTGCTCTTCTTTTTGATATTAGGATAAGAACTGTCCACGATTATAAACTACTAGCTGCTACCTGCGGCTTCGCCCGCGTTTTCACAGAAACCCGGTGTGCGATCGGGATTAAAATAGCCTATATGTTAATCCAGGTCACAATCTATCTGTCTTCCAAATTTCAGACAAATCCGTTTAGCCATTCGAGCGTGAAAGAGTAACAAACATCCATACATACATACTTACAAACTTTCGCATTTATAATATTAATAAGATTAAACGAAATGATCTCAATCAAGCAGATTTTCGGAGCCAATACTTTCTAAATTTTATAAAACCATCGATTAAGACATATGAATTGTTAACAATTACTTATTCAAATAACTTTTCTTAGACTCTATAAGGAGCAGCAAAGTCTTTCATTAAAAATAAAGCAAATTAATAACGAAGAGTAGAGAACAATCGTGTAAATACACGGTGCGGCGGCGGCGGTGCAGTGCGGGCGGTGCGACGGAAGCGGCGCGAGCGCCGGGCAACCATTACTCATTCTCGCTTAATAGCTTTTGTAATCTCCCATGTAATTATTTAACGCTGTCCGCGTTTTATTTAATCTTTTAATTTTGTTACTCGCTTTTATGCTGCAATATCGCCGTTCTTTTGTTAAGCTTTAGATGGCGAACGCCAGTTTCGGTTGGTTCATTTAATAATAAATTAAATGTACATATAAGTTTTATTGTTAATTTCTGTAAAATTTTAGACTGCTCTTGTTAGAGGGGCTAAGCAAAATTTTATTCTGGTTTTAATGGTTAACAGTTAACTTTATTTCAAATACTTGCACATAGCCACATAGTGTTTATTTATTTTTTATTATTATTATTACAAATTTTACAACTCGACTGTAGACCAAATATGGGATCATTCTTTATAAATGTCTTGTCAGATTTTTAGTTTTATTACGTATTCTAATGGTAGGTAAGTCCACTTCATTGCTTATATGATTTATACACATAGGGGTTTTTGGGTCCATTTTGTACCTATGAAATGCAATACCTATGTATCCTAAATCGTGAATCCACAATAGATTTACGCGAAACATGACGGTACCAGTAGTAGCACTACCAGTACCATTACCAGAAGCGACTTTAATACAATAAATAATAACAAAACAAGTAAGTGGTAGAAAAAGTTAACATGAGAAATTAAACATAGGTGAAAAGAATTCTTAAATTATGAGTTTTTCATATTATTTTTATTATATATAATTGGTACTTGCCGTCCTAGTAAACTTCGTACCGCTTATTGATACTGACCGTCAGTATTGGAGAAATTAAAAAGTTGCTTGTTTTATATCTCGTGCAATATTCCTAGTTTTTCTCTTCGTATTAACTTTTCCTTGACAAATAAAAAAAACAATGAGCAGAAGTGGTAGATCCGTTCACGCCTGATGCGACGACAACGGGAATCAGGGTTTCATAAAAAAGTAAACAATTTTTATATCTCCTCTCTGGTCTAACGGTCCAAAAATTGGACTCGAGTTCATAAGGTCCCAGATTCGAATCCCAGGTCGAAAATTTACAATTTTCTAGTATAAAAAAAGTGTTTCTCGGGATTGGATATGTGCCCGGTTAGCTATAGGCTTGCCACCTATCATATTGTGGAACTTAGTTTCTTCGGCTAGTCGTGTGAAGAAGATATGGGCGTGAAGTACTTATTTATAAAAATAAGTAATTTGTTTTCCTTGACAAGTATTACTTTTTAATTAAAAAAAATATCTTCACGGCTGCATAATAATAGGCACATTTACAACTAGGGTATCTATGACTAGCTGAAGACACCAACTTTATAATTGGACATATCTCCGGGAATATTTCCATCCATCGGGCAAGAATTTTAAATAAGAAAACTTAAATTTAAAATTTCGTTTTTACCGACTCGGAAAATATACCGGGGAGTTCATGATTATTTTATTTAATTAGAATAAATTTATTTGCAATTTAAAGAAAATATCTTTACGTCCACATCCTCGAAGAGGTAGACAAAGGTACAGCCAGGGCACCTACCTCTAGCTGAAGAGATTAAGTTCTACAATGGCAATGGCAATCCTATCGTCAACGGGGCATAATATATCCGATCCCGGGCAACTTTGTTAATTTCTTTTTATTACTTTACTTGGGGATCTATCCTGGGATCTCATGAACTTAAGTCCAACACCGGACTGCTATGAACCGGCTAATATTTAAATGCCATTTATATTTTATATATATATCTCTCTCTCAAGCACATCTCTCTCAAAATATCACTTACCTGAAACACCTCGCCCCATATCACTCTCTATCAAACAAATACTAATTACGTAAATTGTTGGATCAAATATTTCCATGTATGTGACCGGATACACACACCCCAGTCAAAAGTTTCGCTACCAAACCCAACGGTTTCAATTTCAACTTGTATTTTCCAATTTGGGTGTAGAAGTTTATTCAGTAATTTCATCAGTGTCGACTCTAAAAGGAATTCGTACTATGCATCAAAATGCCTTGCTATTCCTAATTCGGATTAAGTTAAGAATTTAGCTATTCATAATCGCTATTTATATGATATTAAATAAAATAATGTTATATAAATAAATGATTTATATAAATAAAATAATAATTTTATATAAATAAAATTATTTTATTTAATACTCGTAAAAAATCTTTGTAGTATTCGGAACAATAAGGAAAACGAATGGAAGAAATCGGTATTTTTTATCCATCGATTAATTTGTGCATGAACATGATAATTCAATTTAATGCACATTTAAATGTAAACCTTTTTTTAAACAAAAAAAAAAAAAGAAAAAAATCGAATTTGCTACATCAAGATCACACGGATCGGTTTTTTTCCGCGCCAGCGGCAGTTGTGGGTTTCCAGGTTCCGTAGAATGTAGATTTATTTGCAAAAAGTAAGAGCACAGTTCCCGCGGGAGCAGTCGCTCGCTAGTAGAATCTAATAAGTTTGCGAGCGATTATTTCAACCGTGACAGCTATGTGACCGCACAAATTACCGGTCGCGTGAGTTTTAAATTAAAACCGCAGTTCCGCGACCGCCGCGGGCGCGAGAAAAAAACACTCCATGAGTTCTTAGGTTAAGAGGGCTAGGACGCGCACGTACGAATGTTACTAACTGCCGACATCTAGGAAAGCAAGCCAGACTTGAAGCCGTATACGTTTGTAATGATTAGTCAAAAGCGCATGCAACACGTTATGGATAAAACACTAGATGTATCTACTTTCGTGTAAAAAAATTTAATGATAGGTAAGTGAGTCTACGTTTGGCAGAAAAGTTAAAGACCAGTTCGATACTGATGTGTCATCTCTCTCATTTATATGATTAATGATCTTGAAAAACACTAACTGTTTTCTGTGGATTTATCCACATGACTACTACGTAGTGTTTTTGAAACTTTTTATTCAAATGGGTTCAATGTTTGGATTACTGCAAATACTCTGCCAATAAAATTTGATGTACATGATAGGAAAGAATCAATTTAAAACCAAACAAAGTAAATTATCCACCACTGTAAACGTTAATGAAATATGTTAAAATTCGTATGGCGACACAGTCAACGCCATAAATATTTTTAACGAGAAACGGCTTTTGAAAAGTCGTTAGTTTTAATGAATGCGCCGAGCGGCAACATGGCGGCGCCGGCCACCGGAACCGAGTGCATCACTCAAGTTGTCACACAGGAGACAAAGTTCAATATAAAATTAATATCAGATCCATGCATCCTTAAATTGTAAGCAACAAACTGTTGGACTACAATACGTGTACAGAGATGTCTCGCATTCAATCCCTCCCCTGGTTTTGTACCTCAGATGGAAAGAAAGGCGGTGCTTTAAGGTTGACGCGTTTATGTGTGTATTAGTGTTTTAGTGAATGTGTTTGTGTGTGTGTGTGCGTGTGTGTGTGTGTGTACGCGTGTGTGTGTGTGTGTGTATACGGGTGCGTGCACGTGTGTGCGTATATGAGCGTGGGTTGGTGTGTAATGTGTATTTGGGTGCGTGTGTGTGTATATATGGCTGTATGTGATGAGAATTGTGAAATAATACCTTTTGAATTGAGGAATTGATTTAATTGCGGTTTTTGGTTTTAAAGCTGACGTGATCAAAATGGTTCTTAGGTACATTACATGTGCGTTTTGTATTTCCGTATTTCGTAAGGTCGCTCAGGATTCCAAGGTCCTTAAATTTTACCATCTTTGAATTATAGCTACTCTCCCAAAAACCACCATAATTTATTTGTTATAGGCATAGTAATGGAGTAACCAATATACAAAAAAACTGAACTCTCGTTTTTCGAGTCCGTAAAAAAGGAAAAACTTTAATTCATGTTTCAAGATTTTATTTATTCTCTTAAGAAAAAAGTTAACGTAAAAGATGCAAATTTATGTAGTTCAGGAATTTAGGGACAGATACGTGAGACACATAAATGTCTGTATTTTTAAGGTCTTTTGATATTTAACTGTTCCACCGAATTCCATTTCTCGTGTTAGTGTCATGAAATTTCCTAATTTTTTAAATGTTTTAGTTTTCGTTACTTTCGGACATAAAGACTAATTTGATTTGACTAAATAAAAAAAAACCACACATTAAAACTAGTACAGTTGCAAATTTTGTTATAACTAGTGTAAATAATATGATATGTTGTGTTGCTTTATATTTTTCTTTCTGCAAAACAGCTCGTAAAATACAAGTATAAGTAAAATGAGTAGGTAATTACCAGTTAGACCACCGATGGTAGAATGCTAAGCAATAGCTTGCCAAGTCCTCCTCCTCCATCTCCTGTAGCTCCATCTTGTAGCCAAAATGTCAATATTTTGCTTGCATACCCCTAATTTTCAGGACACTGAACAGCCATTGTAACATCTACGGTCTCTACATATCCATCAGGAGAGCTTTATCAATAAATAGCTTAAAAACGGATAGCTTAATATTTAGTCGCTATTTTGTACTGAATAAGAACAAGACTGAAAATTCATCTCATACAGTCCTTTGGGAGTTGGCTTAAAAAAAAGTCCATATTTGAATGCAGATGTTGAACTATATACATATAAAATTTTATCAAATCGGTTTAGCAGTTTAGCTATAATAGAGCAACAGACTGACTGAGAGACCTACGCATTTATAATGTTCAAAAACAATAATTTGGAACAACAATCCTTGTCCTATTGGTGCTGACAATGTTTTAGTTTCATACCGCCAAACCTACGCTAACAACCACTGATTTATGAAAGCTACACTTGGATACGCCACATCGAGCTCGGACCGGTGAGTCATGGACACTGCGCTACAAACTACCATTAGTTCTACCAGCGTACAAAATATAATTAAACAGACTTGTAATCGTCATTAGTACTATTATATTATATACTTACTTTACAATAATGCCAACATAAAGTACGTTTTTAAGATTTTTTCCATGCAAGACTACACCCGCTGTTAACTGCGAGACATCAAACTATTACTTTTAGATAATGTTTACTCCTATGTCCTCAAATAAATAAGCAGAGGCACAATCAGGGCAGCAACAATATTAGCCTCAGCAATTTTCCCCGTGTTGGTCCGGGCTCCTTTGCAGAATAGACCATCTGCCTTCCTGCCAGGCAGCTCGTAAAAGACGAGTACAGGCTTACCGTCACTAACACCGTGACATCTGACTAGGTGGTAGAGTTTCGCAGCGGCTCACCCGGATTAGTACCACCGCCTTACCTATTCCTACCGCCATAACGTCATGACGTGTTCCGGTTCGGAGGGTAAACTTACTTTTGCTCGAGGCCTAACATCCCGGCCTCAGGTTGGCAACGCACCATTACCACCTTTGGTGTCTCTAGGCGGCGTGAATTTCTTTCCATCAGGAAGTCCGTCTGCTTGTTTGCCTTCCAATATCATAAAAAAAACTATTCCCAACAATGTTAGCAAGTTGTTTCTATCAGGAAATTGTAAAAACAGATTTTCTTTTTGTTGCTCGATCTGGGGATTGGACTCAGGATGTCATATAGTCAAGCCCATTACCGGACCTCTAGATCACTAAGCTAATAAGTTTAAGTTATTAACTAATATATTGCTAAGTGTCTATTAAATTTTTGCTCGTCTTTTACAAGCTGCTTGACAAAATGAAAAAATGGAGTATTTGACACAAAAGACAAAGATTAGCACAAGGATACTTAATGTTCATTTTAAACCGACAGACAGTTTAGTACTTTCACGACTTACGGCAATAAATAGGTAGAAGAAAAGTCCAAAAAATATAGTTTGTTTAGAAAATTCCCAGAAACATATTCTTACTATCGTTTCTTGGAGTATATTCAATGTTCACACACAGTCACAGTCCATTTTACGAATTCAAAAATAATTATAAGTAATAATATCCGATGATACCCATTTAACCGCATTCTTTACTTTAAAAAAAATATATATTTTACGGATAGGTAAAATCTCACACTCCCGTACAAAGGAATCCGATATATGTGTAGCGGACCTTCGGAATTCGCATTCCTTTCGTTCCCGCCTTCGGAAATGATGAAACAACGTATATCTCGTTTGTTGACCCGCTGAGTGTTCTCGGCACCTATAATCTACGCTACGAAATGTAGCATTCGGCTACGGCGTAGCAAAGTTCTACATTTTCCGAATTAAATCGGTAATAGAAGTCATGCAATTTTTTTATTTTAAAAATTGAAAAAGCATGTTTTGTGTTACAAATTTTATATCAAGAACTTAAAATGTTGGATATAGCTAGAAGATAAAAATCCTCGGCACTAGAGGACACGTTTTAATTTAAAAAAAATATTCACAGAAGTATATGTTACATTTTATCAACACAGTAGTTATATATATAATTAAACTACAACAAAACTACAAAAATAAAGACTTATATTTTATTACTAGGTCACGATTTAATAATTTTCATTTGGAAAGGCCGATCGTGATTAAATATAACATAAATTTTATCAAAATCTGTTCTATGTGTATCAAGATACACTTACATGTCGAGAATAAAATGTATGCATCCTGAAAACATTTTATTTTTGACAAAAACTATATGAGACTAAATCACAATCGTAACTTTCAAAAATTAATATTCGAACTATTCGTTATTATCTTAGTTGTCACGTAATAGATAACCTTATCATTTTCTGTTCAAAAGTCGTAATGGTAGAAGATATCAACTTACATCAATTTAAACTGAGCTGATAATATAATGAAACTTATTTTTTTATAAATTAAGCAATTAAGAAAATTAATAAATTTTCATTTTAGAATGGGTTAAAACAGAATACATTTTTCTTGTTATTTTTTTGAAAACAGATATTTCATTTTCGAATTTCGAAATTCAAAGTTTTTTTTTCTATTTTTTCTATTTTTTTCTATTTTTAAATCAATTGAAAAGCAACCAGAGTTAAACACCTGTTTATACCTGGCAACTCTGCTAAATTACAGATTAATCTGCTAAATTCCCAACTTCTGCATATTTTACACACCTTATTCTTTTATTCAGGATATAATTAAAAAAAACTAAAAATTGAAAACTAATTATTCTGTTCAGGGTTTTTAAGAAATCGCACAAGCATTTATACATTGTCTTATGAACTAAACTTATTATAAAATATGTTTCATTCCGGTATCAGTTCGGTACAGGTTGGATTAGGTCTGGAACTTAGACCATAATGGTAAAACAAAATTTGAACTTATAAGTACTGTAAGAAGAAATGTCCAAAAAGCACTGTTACATTTTTTTCTATCTCTAACCAATCCCACTTAGTGCGTGTACTATATGTGTAAAAGAAAGTTCTATTCTTTATTTTATTACACATTTTTCTATCGTTGGGCTTTTCAGTAAAAATAATTATATGCTGGTAAATATGTTACTAGAATTATGAAGGTTTGTTAAAATTGCAAGAAACACTTAAATGGCCTAATAAGGCAGTAATAGATACCATAGATGTTGTAAGTTCGTCAATATCCTGTCTGTCCTGTCTTGTCTGCTGAACCAGAACAAGACAGTAACTGTGGTGGCAGAAATGGGATAGGTTGATTACTACCCGGGAAAGTTACTAAGCAACCCACTTTCGGCTCTTGCCAGGCAGAGAGGCAGATATTCTGCTACCAGATGAACAGGAACACCACCACAGGAACAGGAAAAATATTTTATAATTGATTAAATTTAAAACATGCAATAGATACAAAAGACACACATAAAGTCTTTTATTTACAGTTCTGTAGCAATGTTTACCAAATATACTATCTATGCTAAAATTACAAACTGGAAATATTTGTTTTATTGTTTGTTTGTTTGAAATGAATCCGGTATGGATTTCAAAAAATTTTTCACCTTTAGAATGCTACATTTTCCTCTAGTGATTTACGCTATGTTTCATCAAAATCGGTGCAGCAGAAGCCAAATTACGCAGGCAAAGCTGCGTGAAGCTGTAAGTCAATAAATAAAGACAAAAATAAAAGTAAAATTTAGGTAATATTACAGTCTGTATCACAGTGAGGTGAAGACTATCATTTCTGGTTAAAGCTTAGAGTACTATAGTCCAAGTTTATTAATTAGACAGTAAGAGTTTATTTTGGCAGAAACCGATCTCCTTTTTGATGTGAAACATCTATAGGCGCACGTAAAACAGATTATTGGCGTGGCGACGCATGCCGTGGCGACGCTTTATATGATAATATACATGCAATCTATATGCAGTAGTGTGTACGGTGTGGGGCGCGTTGCCATGCGCAATCGACTGTGCGAATCTCTCCTATCGTAATATTTTATTTTATGATTATGACATATTTAGTTCCTTTTACGATCTGTTATTTTTTGCATATTACTTTTACAAAATAATGTCGATGTTTCACATCTGCCAAGCGTCCCGTAACAGTTCACATTTTTTTAACTTGAAGACACCATAATTAAATACAGAGAAGAAGTAAATTGAAATCATTAACTACATACATGGTGTTATCATAACTCGTCTCTCGTCGACTATGATGTTATTGTTGCACTCGAGAACTCGCTGTATACTCACCTCGCTATAGTCGCTTCCCTCGACGGCCTTAACACAAGGATGCATAAGACATGGACAATCGCGGACAAAAATGGTTACGTAGTTTTTGACTCAATATTATGATACCATCAAAATCATTTCAATGAACAGAAACAAATTAACTAATAAGGACAGTTGCTTGTTTTATGGACGTTCTTATAATATTTTTTGACTACCTATTTAATGAGTCTGCTGTAGAATCTATAGCAGCAAAATTTACAAAATGTTTTGTGACAATTTGATTTAAATTGTTCGTAAACTAATTTATTTATATATTTACATTAAATATAAGCATATGATTATAAATAAAGGTACAACATAAACTCATAAGAGTTTTTCTGTGCACCAGTGAGTCAAGAG
>NJDC01002507.1:20776-35502 GCA_002245475.1 Calephelis virginiensis
ATTTAGAACTTTTAATTATAACTCAAAAACCAGGTAAGTACCTACACTTGCGCCTTAGATAGCCCAGATCTTAAGATGGCACATTTTTAATGTTTTGTATTTTTTAAAGTTAAGAAGAGTTTAAATTAATGCCTACGGGACGTGGTAGAAATTAAAACTCTCCCAAACTTTAAAAAATACAAAATATTTAAAATGGGCCATCTTAAGAACTGGGTTATCTAAGGCGCAAGTAGCTTATATGATAAAAATCATATTTCCAATCAGATTTTAAAAAAATGCATCTTCACCCCCTTCATTACAGTTTGTACTGATGTTTATTAAACCTACTAATTAACGAAAATAAATCAATATCCCGTTTAAATACAAAAAAGTGGTCACGTTAGTTATGTCTTTTGCGTGCGTGTAAAATGAACCAAAAGAGCAACTTGTTTAACTGATGTTAAATAATTTCAGCCACTTTCACTTTCAATAGGAGATATAGAATGTTCGTTTTAATAAATGCCCGAAATTATTTACATTTATGCGCAACATTTTATGTTAAAACTAAAATAACTCAACTTGACTTGACCTGGTTTTTCTTGAAAAATGATGCTCAACAACATTTAAAATTTAATAATGTAAAAAATATCGGCCGCCGGTTGCAATGTTAACGAGGTCGACGTGAAACAGTACTCGTGATATATTTTTCGACTTCGAATATATCAAATCGTGCTCAAAACTTACGTCCCACTTTTAGTAACACTTGTACATTCATAGCAGTAAGTAAGAAAGTATGTTCACACCCATCAAAGGAGTGGGCAAAGGCACAACCAGGGCACCTTCGACTAGCCAAAGACATGAAGTCTCACAATGTGATAGCTGGCAAGCCTAACGCCAACCAGACACATATCCAATCCTGGGCAACGCTATTTTTATTTAAAAATTGAAAATATATATTTTCTAATTTTTTTGTTTATTTTTTTTATGTTTTGTTTTTTTGTTTATTCTGTTGCAGAATAGTAATTATCACACAAACAGTTGTAAATAACAGTGTATTCTTAATAAGGACTAATGGTTTATGAATAAATAAACGATGTATATATAATGGATTTCCAGCAAGTGCTTATGATGAAAAGTATTTTTAATCATATAATGTGTGGATATCGCATTGCGCCTGATTATAACACGCAGCTATGTTGCTGTGACAGGAACTTTATGATTATGAAATATGAGAAAAAAGCAAATTGGTATCCTTATTTTTATTTCGAAGACTGATATTTTGAACCATTTTTACCTTATCGCTTGCCAATAATATATCTGTGGACACAATAAATATGGCAATTAGATATAGGATAGGCCGGCGGATACGTAGCTATCTAGATTGCTTGAAACCCATCTTTAGTTAACATTGGCCAGCTATTCGAAATCGCAAGCTGTTTGGGTTAAGGGTAGAGACCTCGTGCATTCTAATACCTACACTTATTTAGTACACTGAAGCTTTGATGGACGTAAATAAATTACCCAATGATAAATGTCTTCCAGTATCTACTGACACAATAATTTTTACAGTTTTAACTGAACCGTTACTCTATTATTACACTTTAGTTACCCGTCGTTAGTGCGGTTGCGGTCTTTGTGACGTTACTCACATACATAATAATATAGAAAGTGCTGTACATTAGGCATCTAAGATGGTGGCACTGCCTACCTTTTGCCTGTCGCCATTTGACTCCAGTTCTCGTGGGTAAGATGGGTAGTCTATTATCCGGTCATTCTGATAGAGAATTACTACAGTATTATTCGATTTTAACCGTCTTCCAAAAAGGAAGATTATACGTTCGACTCCTGTATGTTTTTTATTTATGTTAATGGATATCTTTTAAAATATTTTTGATAAAAACGCTATCTTCTTTTATCAAGACCTACTACTTTATTTCCAAACTTTATGAATAGAGTTTTTGCTCCATCTGTGATCTTTTATCGTCGCTATCAATATATTTGTTTGTGGGTGTCAAATGCATGGCAGAATGTGTAATATTTTATTTTTGATAAATTGCACTTAATAAGCATTACTATTGAAAAATATTAGCGTTCTGCACTTCTCCTACACATAAGTGTGCCAAATTTCATACTCCTCCGTCGGCGCAATTTTCGCAAAAAGGGGTCCAAAGTTTTTTCTTCACGTTTCAATGTTATGATTTACTATTATCTTTCACTAAAATCTTTATCATACGCATAAATATTATTATTTGCTTATTTTGGGGTTACATTAATTTTATAATTTTTCCGGTTTTATTTATTTAGTTCCAAAAATTAGGGGGTAATTATTTTCTGCACACTTTACTATGGAAAACCTTTGTATTTTCCACAATAAACTTTATTTAATACTTTATGTTTACTTTAGCCAACCGTTTTTACTTTTCATAGTATCTTCAGGACTTTACAACTAAAGATAAACACGTCTGTTTTATTTTCGTTCCGTATTAAATTAAATTAAAACATAAATTGTCAAGTAAAGTGTTAACCTTAACCTTAACGTGCAAGAGTTAACCTTATAAATGTGTGTAAGTGGATAAACTGTGATTTAAATGCCACTAAAATAAATATGGCGACGATGAAAAGTATAAATTCTGGTAATAGTTTTTATACTACACGTGAAAGACAAGTGTTCTCTAGGTTGTCATTAATACTGTTTCTAAGTATTGTAGCTGACCAGACTTGCTATTAGCACCTTACCTATTCCAGCGCCTTTCCTCTTCGCAGAACATCTAAATATTTCGGAGCTGAAAACACACCAATACCTCCATTAGTGTGTACAAAATATTATCTCATAATATTTAGTGTCAAGAATAGTAATAGGAATACATGAGTGTAGCCGGTGTCTGAAATTTGTGAGGAAATTCCATTTGTATTCGGAAATGACGAGCCAACATGCTATCTGTTGACTCGCCTCCGGGTCGTTGGCATTCGACACCGCCGACACCCCGGAGTCTGTAGCGCTCTGCTACGACGTAGCAACAGCATCCTCTATAATATTTCACTGTTTAAACAAATTTTATGCAATTTTACACTTCATTTGTTTAAGTTCGTTGTTTTTTTTTTTAATTTTATATTATTTAATTATGAACGAGTGAATTCAATTCTCATGGACAATTCTGTGCTGCTGTAAAAAGCAGAATTAATAAAACACTAGCTAAGACGTACATTAACAGCTACTAACAATTTATATCTAAATTTAAACGTCATTTTTTACCCCGTTCCCCTTTAATTTTACCAGTTTTTTTTTTCTGAGAGCAACCAACACAACAAAAAATAATATGAAAAATTAGTCCACCCATTTTTCTATTATATTAGCTGGATCGGCGAACTTCGTATCGCTTAAAATTAGGTACTTACATATTGTATGTTGAAAAAATTAAGCATTATTTTTCCTATTGTCCCTGTATTTTTCCTGGCTTTTCTCTTCATATGATCCTTCTCCTGACAATAACCAACACAACAAAGAGAATTAGGAAAATTGGTCCATCCGTTCAGACGTAATATGATGATCCCGGGAAATAAGAATTAATTTTATATGTATAGATTTAGGAATAAATAACAAAGTAACTAAATAACTGAAATTAAATTCATGTATTGTGAATTTATTAATTAAATTAGTATAATGTGAATGAATAAAATATGATAAATTACTTATTATTTACTTATAGCATTAACAGGCATACAAATTTGACTTCTGATCATAAGATATGACTTCGATAAAAATATCAAAACAAGTAAAAAAGTCTTCCTTAATGCCACGCCCTAAACAAGTAGGCAGAGGCACAACCAGGGTACTCACGACTAACCGAAGACACTAGGTCTCTCAATGTGATAGCTTGCAAGCCTGTCGCCAACCGGCCATGTATCCATTCCCAAGAAAATACATATTTTCTATTTTTTTTGTTGCCCAACCAGGGGATAGTATACGGGACCTCACGAAGTCAAGTAAGACGTCGGATAACTAGACAACAGAGGCTTTAATTGTGTGTAAAAAAGGTAAACAAAACATAGTAGACCACGACAGTAGAAAGCACCTACTGTAATAACCATCGCAAAACTCTAACTAGTCTTCCTTGGCCTTTTTTTGTGTCTTACATTTAACTCTACAAAGTGTTACCTGTGTCTATAAATCACGTACCTGTAGTTCTAAGGCGGTAATTTTAGAGAACTGTATAAAAGTAGTAAAACCGTTTTCAAATGGAGGCGGCACACTTTAGGGGCAGTTTGGATGCGAGACGAGCGTTTGAGGGCACAGCGCTTACTTACGGCTCAAGTTACACTTTGTGCCCTCGGTATTTCAAACCTCTTTGATACGAGTTTTATAGAGACGGGGTAATCAGCTAACCTCGAAATTGTCTTATTGTAAAAATGTCTTTGATCTTACAAGGGTAGAAGTAAAATAAATTCTAAAATCCAAAAAAGAAAATGATTGTTCAAACCTGAACCCCTAAATGCTAAAAAATACACGTTGCTTATAGACATCAAGATTGTTGTGTTGCCAAACGTGTGCTTAATATACTAAGTGTAAATTCGACGGCGATGCTACTCTTCCATAGATAACATAATAGGATAGTAAAAGATCTGAAAATACATCGACATAGATCGTGTTGATACTACAGTGAAACATATATAATGAATCTAGTGCTTTAGTCATCAAATTAAAAATGGGTTGCCAAAAAATACAGAACAGAATAATTTTCCCTTTTTTTAAAAAGACATTTTTCCAATTTTAGGGCACACAGCATTTACTTACGGCTCAAGTTACACATTGTGCCCTCGGTATTTCGAACCTCTTTAATGCGAGTTTTATAGAGGCAACTAACCTTGGAATTATCTTATTGTAAAAATCTCTTTAAAAGGATGGACTACTTGTGTATTTAAAAATTTCATCTACATATTACTATTTTATCTATACATTATTATATTATATCGCCTCTGTGGTCTAGCGGTTCAGTCGTTGGACTTGACTGCGTGAGGTCCGGGGTTCGAATCCCGGGTCGGGCTACAAAAACAAAATTGGGTTTTTCCAATTTTCTAATAAAAAAATGTTGCTCTGGATAGGATATGCGCCCGGTTGGCGATAGGCTTGCCACTTATCACATTGTGGGACTTAGTATCTTCGGCTAGTCGTGGGTGCCCTGGTTGTGCCTCTGCCTACCTCTTCGGGGATATGGGCGTGAAGATACTTTTTTTACACAAAATATGCATCTATATATTATTATATACTTATTTTAACTCTCCGCGGTCACTGGCGTCCTGTAATTCAGGCTGACATCAACCTACAATAAGCGTCAGACGCTCTCATCAAAGGAAATGTGCTAAATCTGCTAACAAACTAAGTATATGGTCTTATATTTTCTTATTTATAGTTTACTATAGTTACTCCTTTTTTTGAATGTAAATAAATGACTTTGATTGATTGATTGCTTGATGCAAATAGAATAAAGTATAAATCCAGAACCACAGATGAAATGGATAAGACAAATATGTATTTTTCAAACCTAATTTTCCTATTGCTTAAAAAAAACTGTTTGTAGACTTTAAAATAGGGGGATTGCCAATCTATGACTAGTGTGGTAAGAGTAAATTTAACTTCTACCTTCCGTAGCAGAAGATGACAGTAATGTGCTTTAATTTATGGTGACAGAAATATGCTAAGCAGTGATAGAAATTAGGAATAATCGCTTGTAATCTCTATCATAATCACGATTTTAGGAATATAAAAATTCATGTTCGTCTTACTTACTCTTGCGTGATAGAAAAGCAGTTTGAGTTTTTAAGAAATGTATAAAAATCACGTAAAATACACGTTTTTCTAGTAAACGTCTTGTCCTTGTACTCGTAGTTCTCTTGTTATCTAAAAAAAAAAAGTATCTTCATACTCAGCCCATATCCCCAAAGAGGTAGGCAGAGGTACAACCAAGCACCCACGACTAGCCGAAGACACTAAGTCCCACAATGTGATAGGTGGCAAGCCTATCGCCAACCGGGCCCATTTCCAATCCCGACCAACATTTTTTTTATTAGAAAATTGGATTTTTCCAATTTTCTTTTTGTTGGTCGA
Source organism: Calephelis virginiensis (assembly GCA_002245475.1). Classification (NCBI taxonomy): domain Eukaryota; kingdom Metazoa; phylum Arthropoda; class Insecta; order Lepidoptera; family Riodinidae; genus Calephelis; species Calephelis virginiensis. Next base: position 26,859 of record NJDC01002507.1, read on the forward strand.
CCCGGGATTCGAACCCGGGACCTCATGCAGTCAAGTCCAATACCCGGACCGCAAGACCACAGAGGCTTGTTATCTATACCTGTTATAAAAATATAACAAAGTGAATTGAATTGAATATGTTTAAAAAAATAGTAGGCAAAGGTAAGTAGAAATGGGCAGCAATGGGCAACACATTACAAGTATTTATTTTCAGTCAGATCATAAAGGCGAAATCTAAGTTTGTTTATCGGTGTTTAGTTTTGTAGTTTAGAAATTACAGACAACACCTAATATGCAGTGACTAAAATATAAGTTGAAACCCGGAAAGTACAGAAGCATTTGAAAATACCTGGTCATTTTACAAAATACGTATGCATATCTTTACGTCAAGTCCCGCTCCATGGTAAGCAAAGAGTGTCAAGTGCCAAGTGAATGAAATTCGTCGTGGCTGCTAAGTTTAAATATTTTTAAGAAAGACCGTACTCTCCTTTTAGTGTTTAACCAATGACAACGCAACATATGAAAGAAGAACAGGTTTCTAGTTCAAATGTAACTTTTGTTTCTTTTGAGATAACGCGTATTAAATAATAGTTTTACAACCTCAAGACGTCATCTCATTTTCATAGAACTAATATTGACCCGGCAAACGTAGTAGAAATGTAAATATATTTCAGGTGACTTACCCTTGTCAAGGTGAGAATGAAATATATATTGAAATAACAATGGATTCTCACATCCACAAAAGCGCACATAAAACTTCATCAAAATCAGATCAGTCATTTTGAAAATGCTTGGTAACAAACACTGTTACACGGAATTTTCATGCATAATATAGGTATGTAAATGGTAAGAAAAAATTACAGTAGATGTAATTATTATACGCTTTAAGAAACAACATGTAAATATGTCTAATAATTTAATCGGAGCATGATACTATAAAAACCGATTTTAATTTCAATTTCTTAGTCATCCAGGTAGACAAAAATAAAGTAAGTTAGTATCTTCACGCCTGTTTCCCCGAAAAAGCAGAGGAACAACCAGGGCACCTACGACTAGCCAAAGCAAGCCAATAGCAAATAGTTGGTCATAGTCCCAAATTACTGTTTAAATTGTTATTTTATTATTTTTATCTAGTTTACAAAGCCCAATAGTTCGTTTAAGTAACTACACGTTTAGCATCCTGGGCTCCCCTACTTACACTTTTTCTATAAGTGACTTTTTTGACATGATTAGTATATCACTTAATTATTCTCATCATCTTAATTTCATTAAGTACAAAGTCTCGATGTGTTATTTTTTTTTACAAAGATTGCAAAACGTCTTTGTTCGTAGCGAAGCACGTACCGGGCCGCTAGTATATTTGAAATGGAAAATTCGATTTTTGTTTTTCAGTTTAAAGTTATATTTTAGAAATGAAATTTTCGAACAGTTTTTAGTTACAACTATGTTAAGTTAGATGATATAATATATATAAACTTGTTCTTAGGGCTATTGGTGACAAAACGAGACAAGCAAGGAGAAGAAAAGGAGAATAGAAATAGGGGTTTTATAGTTTTTAGTTCAGGTTGTAAATACAAAATGATTCACGCCCATATCCCCGAAGAGATAGGTAGAGGCACAACCAGGGCACCCACGACGAAGACACTAACTCCCACCATGTAATAGGTGGCAAGCCTATCACCAGCTGGACGCAATATATCCAATCGCGAGCAACATTTTTTATTAGAAAATTTAAAAAACAAATTTTCTTTTTGTTGCTCGACCCGGGAATCGAACCCCGGATCTCATGCAGTCAAGTCCAACACCTGGACCGCTGGACCATAGAGGCGATTATACCAAAATACCAAAAATACCAGGCACATAAAATATTTTACGGGTTTTTCCTTAAATCACATCATCAGATCAAGGTTTGTAGAAAGTACGCTCTTTCGAAAAAAATAGATAAGAAATCGATTAACACATAAAAAAACGGTAAGAAATCGATTAACACATAAAAAATCGGTAAGAAATCGATTAACACATAAAAAATCGGTAAGGAATCGATTAACACATAAAAAATATGGTACGTAAAATTAAGTATGAATGTTTTTGCAAATGTTAGTAAATATTTTCTTTTCAGTGCACCCTATTTTATTATTTTAAAAAAAATGTCTTCACGCTCATATCCCCGAAGAGGTAGGCAGAGGTACAACCAAGGTACCCACGACAAGCCGAAGACACTGAGTCCCACAATGTGATAGGTGGCAAGCATATCGCCAACCGGGCACATTTCCAATCCCGACCAACAAATTTTTAATAGAAAATTGGAAAAATCCAATTTTCTTTTTGTTGGCCGACTCGGAATTCGAACCCGGGAACTCATGGAATCAAGTCCAACACCCGGACCGCTAGTCCACAGAGGCGATAGAGGTGATTTTATTATTATTTTAAATAAAGTGAGGTTGGCTCATAAAGAACGCCATTTGGCTATTAGTCTACTTCTGTAACAATGTATCTTCACGCCAATATCCCCTTAGGTAGATAGAAGTACAACCAGAGCACCCACTGCTAGCCAAAGACACTAAGTATCACAATGTGGGAGGTGGCAAGCCTATCGCCAACCGGGCACATATACAACCCCAAACAATTTTTTTTCCAGAAAATGTGAAAAACTATATTTAATTTTGTTACCCGACTCAGGGATCGAACCTAGGGGATCAAGAAGTCTAGTCCGAAGTCGGACTACTGGACCACAGCGGCGATTTGTATTTGTGCATAAATTTTAAATAGACTATTAATAAATAAAATTATACAAAGAGTCGAGCATTTTTTCGAAGTCGTTTAAAACTAAAATGTTAAGAAACATTACAACTGATTTATAACTTTAAATTATAAGCTAGTAGTAGCAAAATTGTATCTAACGTAAGTTAGTTTATAGAGACGCCGGTAATGATGACCGACGGCCGGTGATCGTCCTCGGTCACTGTCGCTGGCTCGTAATCTTATGGGTGGAGATGATTGATTCCATTATACATTTACCTCCAGCAGCAAGCGCCGCCATTTGTAATTACTTTAGGTGAGGCTTTATGAATTTTTATGAACTTGCGAATAAGTTACATTTATATTAAGAGAAAGTTTTGAAATGTTTTGATTGAGTGACAGACCATAAATGTCAAAGAAATCACTTATAGAAATTGTAATAGTAAGGGAGCCCAGGATGCTGTATGCGTAGTCTCTGTAACATCATGAGAAACGATTGAATTTTGACAATTAGAATGTGGTAGATAGAAAAAGACTTATGACGTTTTACATTTTTGAATTATGGAGAGCATCTAGAAGAAACTAGAACTTGATAGTAAGCGAACTAAATCCTATGTAACTGATGTACATGTCTAATATCTCTCTTATATCAGAAATATGTCAGATAGGTCATTGTAATACTAATATTTTTTAAAAGGTGAATCTCCGACCCCCAAATGTCAAATTCCAATTGTCTAATAATTTGAATATGCACTTATAGGTAAGTATGCTATAAACCCACCACACTTCAATATAACAAGCTCAAGTAGGTATAATTTGAAGACAAAAAAATTATTACGCACTACCCGGTACGCGCACTTTTAGGTAGAGGTGTGATGTTTATTGGAGATTTTCAACCATGATATCAATAACCAAGGTATCTCCTATTTCATAATCCTACGAATCTGAGTAACTTCATAAAACACCGCTGAGGCTCTCCTACTATAATCGAAATAAACTTTTTCATTCACGTATAATATATGTAATGTAAGATAGTAACAATGTAAGGTAATTTTGGAAAGTACCTTTCTGATTAAAACAAAAAAATTTAGTAATATTTAGAATTAAATACGATACAAAAAATTTAGGTGCAATAAAACTACGAACCACAATTCTGATTTCATTAGCCAGTCTTCGAAATATATGAATAAATTTACATTATGGATTGTAATTCAATAACTATACATAAATATCCCTGAACAAATTGCACAAATTATATCTAACCACAAAACAAGGAAATGTTGTGTTTGTGATATGAGTGTTTGTTAAGGATAGATACTTATTTATAGAAATACCTACTTAAATATACACAAGAATAAATTTAATAAACAATTGTTTATACAAACTGAATTTAACATAAGTGACCTGGTAAAGGATAGTACTCTGATACAGAACACAGAATGTGTTCTGTATATATTTTATATATGAAGAATTTTACTATAATTTGTGAATATCCCAAAAAATACTGTTATCATACCCATAACGCGCACAAGGGAATGAGCGATTAAATAGTAAATTTATTCATACACGTAAAACCTTGACTCTTTACCACTATAACGAAAAGCCACGTCGTGTCGTCTTCAGTTTCTGCAAAATGCAGAAAGAGTTCCAGCCATTCATTTCGGTGTATCATTAAGAACCCTGATTCTAAATTTAACTGCATTTTTTTATCTTTTTTGTATGTTTATCACTCGATCTCTTGGCCAATGGCAAAATGATTTTGATAGTTATTTTTTTCAAAAGATAGGTCATAGCTCCGATGAGGTACCTCATTAGTTTTATCATAATGCGCAGTGCTTTTTTTTTGTTCTTAATAGTACACACATACATATCTTCACTATCTTGGCAAACTCGCCTAGCTTCCTCCACAAGCTGTAAAGTTATGGAATAGTTTACCAACTAACATAAGACTTACACAATCTTTAACTACTTAAAAACTTAAAGTACATTACTTGAAAAGCCCAAGTTGTGTTTGTGATAATTGATATGGTATTTACTTCCATTTAAATTATGTAACTTTGATATGACTTAGATTGTCCGTGGCCATTAGGCAGGGACCACAATTAGAATTTGTGATCCTTGTATAATTGTATAAATAATAAGAATAATAAAATAATAAAAATAATAAATTAATAAGAATAATAAAAATAATAAGAATAAATTGTAGAATAGATCATCTGCCTTCCTTGCCAGGCAGCTCGTAAAAGAATAACATTTTTAATTATTTATACGGGATACTCACGATCTCTTTTTATTTTATTTGTCGATATTTCGGCCTAGTTGCATAGGCCGTGGTCACGACGGGACTGATGTTATTAATTCGCGACGATTTAAGTTTAAAATCCTAAGCTCGTAAAAGGCGAACATAGGCTCATCGCCACTAACACCGTGACATCTGACTAGGAGGTAGAGTTTGGCAGCGACTCGCCCGGATTGGTACTATCGCCTTACCTAATCTTACCTTATCTTATAACGTAATGACGTGTTTCGGTTCGGAGGGTAAGGTAGCCGGTAAACTTACTTTTGCTCGAGGCCTAACATCACGGCCTCAGGTTGGCAACGCACCATTGGTGTCTCTAGGCGTCGTGAATTTCTTAACATCAGGAAATCCGTCTACTTGTTTGCCTGCCTATATAAAAAACTGTAGTATTACATTCATACAACTTTCGTTTTTTTCATCTTTTTAAAGTTTAGTCTGTTTACCAACTGAAACTATGTTTATATAGTCTCCTCAGATAAAAAGTCTGATAGAGATCGCTTTGTTTGGCGATAAGACCACCTTGGGTACTAAGAACAATAATCGTCTGCTGTTGTTAATACTTCGTTGTATTTACTTTGTTTTATGTTTAATTGTGCACAATAAAGAATTCATTCATTCATTCATACCTCTTCCAGACTTGAAATGACCTTGAGCCTCCCATAATATTCAATCGGACACCCCTTGCAACTTCCTTTCAACAATTTTTTCATTCTAAATTGATGAATTTGATAGCCCTGTCACTGGTGCAGTCCGTGCGTGAACCCTTGCCTTTATACAACAAATGAAATCAATAGTGCATAAATTTTTCACATTACATACATTTTATGAACCTTCCTTTTCAATCACTTTATCTATTAAAAAACCGCATCAAAATCCGTTGCGTAGTTTTAAAGATTTAAGCATACAAAGGCACATAGGGACAGAGGAAGCGACTTTATTTTATACTATGTATAAGTATGATTATCTCATCATTCTACCTTTCATAATTTTGAAAATGAAATGCAATTTCGTTTTAAATTAAATACTTGTGATGAATGACGTATTTTTTGGATAAGGATTAACATTTTTTTAGGACTTTTAAAGGGGAACAATTCTTTCATACATGATTTTTTACGAAACTTTCACCGTTAACGCAGCGCACGCTCTCAATAGGGAAAAATCCCTCGATTTTAAAACATTTATCATTGGTGCTACGCTCCTATTGATCTTAGCGTGATGATGTATAGCCTTCTTCAATTAATGGACTTTCTAACACTGAACGTTCAAGCAAACAAACTCTTCAGCTTTTTAATATTACTATAGATAATATAGATTGCAGTTCCGAGCTCTTACAAAAAAATATAGACGAACTGCTTTTATACCAACTTAGTCATAAAAGGCGAGTTTCGATTCATTTTATTTAGAGAAAAATCTGGAAAAATAGTTTGTCTTGTCTCCATGTTTATTTTTTACAGTAAGGTTTATAAGCATACTTTTAATTAAATTATCGCTATAAATGGATACGAGATCGATGGACACGAGGTGGCGCTCGTCGACTAACCATCGTTTATAACTCGTCTGCGTACAAAATTAGTAAATAAATATTAAAAGTGCCTATTATGCTGTGAAAATATTCTAAGTGTATTGTATATGATAAAGACTAATACTGACAGTGTTATCTCAACGTGAATGTGTGAAAATTTTGAATTTTAATAATTTTTAATTTGGTGAACTGCAACAAAAATTATTATCAAATATCGACCTTAAAAAATACATTTATCTTCAAAATGATATAACAAAAACACGCTACCTAACAAATGTGATCAAAGTGAACGAATACAATTGATTACGAAAGTGATTTTGGTGATATAAACAAAAATTAATCGAGTTTAAAACCGTTGCACTTGACATTACATAGAAAGTAGCGCCATCTATCGACACAGTAAAGAATTTAACACTACATAGAAAGTAGCGCCAACTATCGAAACAGTAAAGAACTATAATAATATATCGTTACATGATTCTTTACTTAGTTTAGATATATGCTGAAGGATTGCGCCACACACATCATGGATGCGAATAACATAACTCTGAGAAAAACACTACAAAGAAGAAATTCTGACACAGATGTGTCTCATATGTTTTCATTGGATACAATTTTAGATTCTACATGCTCTGAAGGACTGGATCTATCAATAAAGAGTGTTCCTTCAATTTCGTTCCAATATATAACTCAAATTGAGGAGTTAAAACACCAAATAGAGGTGCTACAAAGCGAAAATCAAAGCGCCCACGAAGAGATCATTAAACTAAATTTCGAGTGCACTCAACTAAAAAAAGAATTGGGAGATAAAAACAGACAAATACAATTCCTGAAAACTGTATCTTGTACTGCTATCCCTAGTACACCATTGACCACCACATCAACACACAGACCTACAACACCAACTTTGAAAAGCCTCAATAAATGACGTATGCACATTAGTCGTCTCTCTCCAATCAATAGCGGCGCCTCCTCCAGCGCATTTACATGCTCAAATGAAACACCGAAAAGTAGACCACACGAGTTATTGAGTCGACGGCAAAAAACCCTTAACAAGTTGTCTCAGAGGGAGTATGCAATTGCCGATCGTCAGGCGTCCGTAGCAATACCACAAAAAACTAAAATTAAAGAAATATCAGATCAGAAAATTTGTTCAATGGATGATAAACGCGAATCCTCCTTCATAACCCCAGACATCTCACCTGATAAGCATACTGTAGAACAACCCCACCAGGAAATATCAAATCAGTACATGAAGCCGCCGACGAAGAACCCAAACAAAAAACAAAACATGAACTGCATAAACTCTACAGAGACAAATACACAGACTCAACAACAAACTACTGCCAAGATGGAAAGTAAGAAAACGTGTAAACCAAATACAAATGAAATCTGTGGAAAAGTGAGACAAAAAGTATTGATTCTGGCAGGCCATCGCGGTAGAGGCGTGCAACAATTACTACAAAAATTATTGGGTGAAGACACGTGCGTCACTTGCTTCTGGAAACCAGGGGCGTCTCTGTGCGAAATACTCAACTCCATCAGTGAATTATTAACTATAAACGAAAATGATCATGTTGTTGTAATTGGAGGATGCAATGACAGAAATTCCTTTATTTTCAACTTCAACTTCACGTAAACAAGTGGCTTCATACACTACCGCCCCTAATATTACTATTTGTCAAGTTCCGTATAGTAATAACTTGAATGTGTCGAAACTTAACTATGAGTTGAAATTTGCCTGTTCTCAATTTTCAAATGCATGTTACTTGGATTTAGACTATCAACAATATATTCCAAAAGGATACAACTATACTAAACATATGTGTGGGCTTATTCTTAGACATATATTGTACATCAACTACAAACATAATTATATAAAATTAAAGCAAGACAGTGTCAGGCAACTTAATATAACAAAGATTAGTACCAATAGACGACCTCAAATTGACAAATGCACCCAAACAAACCCAACTCAAATTGATTTAGCCATAAAAACAGACCCAACTGACATTGACATTAATAATTCTGACCAAGATATCACTGACTTAAAGAACATTTTTTTTCGTTCATAAAAATATTACCATATTCCACCAAAACATTAA